>JAVTVY010017245.1:0-67211 GCA_036873755.1 Hanleya hanleyi | reverse complement strand
GGGGGATTTGGCTTAGTGTCACACTCAAGTTTGTTTCACTCATTTGGTGACGGTCAGTTTGGTTGGGTGAGGAACCCAGAGAGAACCACTGCCCGTCGGCAAGTAACTGACAAACTTCCACACATGAACCAGCTGGGCTTGAACCCGTGCCGGTTCAGCGGTGTAAGGCTAGCGGTCACCAGCGAAGCGCCGTAGACCACTCGGCCACATAGAGTATCACAGAGTTTTGGTGAATTTATCATGACAGTAAATCCTCTAATAATTCAACCACCCTATTAAAATTCAATCGCCCAAAATTTGTGGCCGATCTAATAAAACATTGAAATAAAAGTAATAGTGGATTATCTGCATGATTTCGGATAATTTGGCCAATTTCCTGTTCTAATAAATTTGATCACCCTATGATTTCATGGTGGTTATAATTTTCTTTCTGTCTGAATGAATTATAAGAGGATTTTCCATACATTGTTATGTGCAATTTTTTTTTTTACATTTACCATATCACTGATCTACAGATTAAAACCTCAATCAGGACTTTATGTTAATCTCCTACATGTACACACACGTAAATGATAAAATGCAGTTTACACAATGTAGTGTTCCAACATGCAAAATCCATTATTCTGATACGAGTAGCCTTTGATCTGCATGTATACATCCTCCATAATATTCTGAGTAAGCCACTTGTAGTAGATCCATATTATCATTTTACCTTTCATTCCTGTACAATTTGCTGAGCTCAGTTCGAGGCTTTATTACATCATTAGTGGGATGCTTCATATGCTTTTACAAAACCAGCTTGGCTGATAAAAAATCGATGTTCATTTACAAAATGCAGACTTTTGTGATTCATGCGTATTGACTGTATGATAATGTACAGATCACCCGCTCCTTTCAGAGCCCCTAGTAATCGTGGTTAATGCTCCCCTTCTTGGGGCCCCTATTAACAAGTGCCTGTACCAAGCTGGTATATAGTAGGTGTACCTGTGTACCAATCCTCATAGCATACATGTATATAATTCAGGTTACACTAGAATGAGAACAGGACAAGTTAGCCAGTAGCACCAGTTAACCAAACCCAACACAAACACAAACATGCAACTCCGGGTTGGCAGCCAGCCGAAAATATATTCTCCTGATCAGGCTAAGTGTATATAGGTACACATAGATATACATGTATAGACATCGATATACATGCAGTACAACCCCGATGGTAAATACCACTTAAGCTCAGATAGATTCTAGTTTACAATGACCCCCCATCTTCCCTTCAGATTTCTTGTGAATTCTATTGATGCGGATATATTTATGGATCGCATGAGACATGAGATCGTACAGGAATGTACATGTGGGCTGGTCCCGCATCATGATCAATTATGTACATGTATGGTGGTTTGAATTACCATATTTACACAATATTGACAGCTGGGGATACCCTTGAATAAACCACTAGTATTACTCATATATAGGTTACTTGATGAGCTCATCTTCATGTCTAATTCCCCTTTATGTACGGTACCATGCCTTCATGTGTAATAGGATTGCCCTTGGCAGATGAGAGGAGGGACAGGAATTCTATGCAGACTCAGCCTGAAGGAAATACTATATTATTGAAAACGGCAAATAATATTGACATATAAGCGCATGTACATCCATGTACCAAAGATCATTTCCTGACTTCAATGATGGGCAAACCAACGGAGTGATATTGATAGCTCAAGAATAGTGTTCACTCAGATTTACCAGACACTGACAGCCTGGGCTGCATGCACAATAGATACATGCACAATGTAGTAAAGGGCACTGTACTGTTTATTGCACTATTTTTTATATATATTTTTTTTTATACCCTCCAGCGGACTAAAAATCTTTCAAAACAAAGTCAACAATATAACTAGAGCCTTAGGCACTGAAACGGGGCTATTTAAATGTAAAATAGGCTGTTGGAATAATTCCACTAACTCTTTGATGTTCCATCTCATGGCAAAGAGCCATACTTGTAGTCTCACACATTCCTCTCAACAAGGATCTCTAGTGCATTAGTGTAATTGTACACATATATATATTTAAAAAAAAACGCTGGGACAGACATTTATTATGAAACCAACCTGATGAAATGATAAAATAATGTCTTCACTGCATGTTACCAATATTTGTAAAAAAATTCACTTTTTTCAGATAATCGAAAGCATATCCTTCAGCAGTAAATAACAATACGAAGCTGCGCATCTGAAAACCCCTCGTCTCTGGGTACATTCATAATGTATTCAATTTGAACCAAGATGTCAGGAACACCAAGCAGTCAAGTCACAAATATACAGATTATCAAAAATTTTGCAATTAGGAATGACCCCCAAGGTTTCCGTCCAATCAGAGAAACCGGTTTTCATTACATAAGTTTCTTGATGCATCAATGATTGATGTATACCAAATTTTACATCGAGCAATTAAACGGTATCAGAGATAGAGATCATTAATGATTTCGCATAAATTAAAGATGGCCGCTCATCCTTCCCGCCATTCAGAGGAACTGATGTGGTTATTAATTGAAAGTCTCTTGATACATTGATGCTGTATACCAAGTTTCGTATAGAACACTGAAATGGTATCAGAGATTTTCATCATTAAAGATTTTGCATAAATTAAAGATGGCCACCAAGGTTTCCGCCCAATTTGAGAAACCAGAACTGTCATTTGTCGTAAGTCTCTTGATGCATCGATGATGTATACCAAATTTTACATCGAGCACTTGAACGGTATCAGAGAACGAGATCATAAATGATGTTGCATAAATTAAAGATGGCCGCCCATCCTTCTCTCCACTCAGAGGAACTGATGTGGTTATTCATTGCAAGTCTCTTGATACATCGATGCTGTATACCAAGTTTGGTATAGAACACTTAAATGATAGAGATATATATCATTAAAGTTTTTGCATAAATTAAAGATGGCCGCCAAGGTTTTCAGTCAATCAGGTCCCGATTTAAAGTATCTGTATGCATCGATGATGTATACCAACTTTCATATAAAACAATTGAATGGTAACAGAGATATGTATCATTATCGATTTTGCATAAATTAAAGATGGCCTGCAGGATTTCCAGCTAATCAGAAAAGCCGGTTTGGTAATTCATTGAAAGTTGCTTGATGTATCGATGATGTATACCAACTTTCGTATTGAACAGTTGAATGGTTTCCGAGATATGGATCATTATCCATTTTGCATAAAATTAAAGATGGCCGCCAAGGTTTCCACCCAATCAGGTCCCAATTCAATAGGCTTCTGGTCCTTGACTAGGTAAGTAAGCATACCAAATTTGGAATTCTTCAGTGGAACCGTTTTCCGTCTATCTCGCTCACGTACTGACGTACGAACAGACGGACGTACAAGACGACAATACCCCATGGCCAAAATTGGCCGAGGGGTAAAAATGAGTATTGAGATACAATGTAAAAGCCTCATGGTTAGATGGACTGGAGCTATGCTGGGATGCATCCTCTCATGGCATCATATTGTTTCATGTACCGCCTCCCTAGTATATTACAGTTCTATTTGGTTATCTCCCCTGTCACCTTACAGCTTCAAAACTGTGATATGCAGAGCTCTTTCTGTAGATCAGGGGGAAATGCTTGCAACATTTCATGAATATTTCAGAAGTAGAATGGAAAGAAAACATTTCTGAATACAGGGAAATTATTACGTAAATGATTTGACCACCACTGGATTTTAGAAACTTACTATAAAAAGATGATGCAGAGGGTCTTGAGGGGTAAGCTTAAATGGCGAAAATTCCAAACTGTAACTCAACACACATATTTCAGGAAAATGTAAATGAATACAGGCAAAGTGAAATATCCCATTGTTTTCTACAATGAATTACACTTATACTGGTATTATTTAATACTAAATTACTGCCCAAACACGCTTTCTAATGAGAATGAGTTAGTCCCACAAAATCACTCAACATGCGCCTCTCAAAATCTGTGGTTTAGCAGACGACATATTTTGAGCACGAAAGTAGTGCCACTGGAAAATGAACGAAAACACGCATAAAATCAGATAAATGGAAATGTAACTTAAACATATCAGACCTGCAACTATGCGCGAACATTAAAAACACAGAAACCTGGACACTCTAAAGAAGGAAGTTTCAGACCTCTTTCTTGTCGTGTAAGTATTCTATCTTTTGCTGTGTTAGCAAGACACAGAGCTGGTGCTCAATTTTTTCTGACTACAAGACAGGACCATTAGTCCCTACGGGCCTACATCGCCCCGTGAAAATCATTAAATTATGTGACAAAATTAGAACGAGGTGCCAGGGTTATTTCAAAGCATTTTCACTGAATGTGGCGTACAGCACAATGTTGTGACGCTTGCTGTGGAAATGCCCTAATCCACTTGCACATTATTGAGAGAACAAAGAGCCTTTCTGTGCAGTGACCTGTGACTTTATCTGATCAGCTGATGGTTTGTATAATTTCACTTTGCCCTATCTTTTAAACCAGGAGAATTTTTTGAACTGATGATAGCTGGCATATTTTTATGTAATACTTACCAAATTATACATTATTCTAAGCATAATGACACTTTCTTTGAATACTGGGAAAATATAGTATACTTGTATAAATTTATGTCAGTTATCACCAGTTCAAAATATTCTTCTGGGTTAAAAGATAGGGCAAATGAAATTACATGGAGCAGTAGCTGATCAGCTGAAGTCCCATGTCACTGGCTCTTCTTTGTTTTCTCAATAATGTGCAAAAAGTGGATTGTGTTGCATGTCATGTTGCGTCCTGTTGAAATTTGTCCTTGGTTATGTCAAATTTCTACATTTACAGTAACGAAATACAGTATGTGTATAAGTAAATTACATGTTTGTGTTTTCCATGTGAACTTGGGTACAATGTATTTTTTTGCCTTCTGGTTTGTACATGTATGACGATAATGTCACCACATTGTGTGAAAATGTGAATGTTGACACTGGTTCAATCTGCAGAGATTGACTGATCAGATTAGCTGACCCCAAGTGACCTTCATCATCCTGCAAGCCCCTCCCAACTAACACCATCTGTGTACATTTTTTGAGGCAGTCAGACATATTGAGGCAGTGTATATATAATTCAATTTCAACAGCATACAAGATGGCCGAAGACACTGGCTAGATTTCCCATTACGACTTTCTATGATATATAATATACAATTCTATATACACTACAACGTACAACAACAGTGACCTGGAGGATCTGTCCTAATTTGCTCCTTTCATCTACATTTTTGTCAGTGAAGTTTTCATGTTTTCGTTCTGTCGCTATGCCATCATGCTGCCTCTAATTCAATTACATACATCTACAGCTCAGGACCTATCTGGCAATAAAACAACCCCTTCCCACTTTCTCTTCACTATTTTTATCAAGTTCGGTAAACAGTTCGATCGCGGTAAGGAGCTGCAATCAGTCTTCAAACATCAATTTCCTCTATTGCCGCCATCTTCGCACAGGTCACATGATCGGCTTGTATTGTATCACAGCATACCGATCACATTACCTGCAGGAAGACAGTGATATTAGGAGAAATTTAATCGACCATTGATGTTTGAAGACTGCTTGCAGACAGGTCAGCTCCTCACAGGGATCAAACTGTTTGTAAAATAGTGGACAGAGCTTGGAGAGAGGTTGTTTTATTGCCAGATGGAACTGAACAGCTCCAACTTCTTGAGACAAGGCCTATATCCTGCCGCAAACTCTACTCTTAATGAGTGGAGCCCTGTGTAAGGACTGGTCTTGCCCAGGGAAGATAGAACAGCACATGCAGCGCAGTGTCCCCTGACTGTACATGCAATTGAATATATGGCATATTGTCATATTGGCAGCATGTCATATTGATGGAAAGAACAAAGACTTGGCTACATTTTCATGAACCATCATATGCCAATAGATTTTGACAGGGAACGACACAATGTATATGTAATCTCTGGGGGAAGTTTCCTGTTATTGTGAAAAACAGAGAATCTCTATTCCTCCTTTTCCTTGCATTGAAATAAAGATTTGACAAACAGTTTCTTCACAAACACCAACAATTCTCACATGGGAGAGGTAAATTTTTATAACCTGGTCTCTTAAATTTCCTTCTCCTGTTCCAACCATGCCCCTCCCAATGTATTGTCTGGCTGTGTTCAGCACAAATATGTGCAGATCGACGAATGCCAGTTGCGGTAGAACTGAACCTATTAAATAAAGAGATCTGATCGTATTTATTGGATCGACAAGCAATCGGAGTAACGGGTGGAGTTACATCTGGATGAGATGGAGATCTATTCAAGTGTTATACATGTACCATATTGTGAGTAAGTACTGGTGTGTAACTAGCCTACATGCTCATGTATACTGCATGTTCATGTGTACCACCACAAATAGCTCAAATGCTGATCTTCAGTGCTCAATAGCGGGGCTTCCAAGGGACCCTCCCCAAAACAAAGAGTAGCAATGCAATGTACTGATTCTCTCTTCACAGATGTGCAGTGGGGTGAGAAGTTAATATATCTTTGGTCTGTCATATATCTGTTTGTTCATTATGGACAGAAATGTTACAATGTAATGAATGGTCTGACTGATATATATTCATATTCGAAATGTCAATGCCACCTAATTTACTGATATTGTGTCCATACATATCAAATGAGTAAATACTATTTGGATATCGACAATTATACATATTATTTCAATAGTTTTCTTTTAGTGGCATTTAGAAGTTGGGAAGTAGATAAATAAACAAATTGCTTACGGATTACAAATTCTAGTTTATTCAGAACGACGTTTCGATACAGGTACTAGTATCGTTCTCAAGTCAAAATTTGAAATTAAACACATTCCGACCAAGTTTAAGTGGCTATTTGGTACCTAATGGAAACTCCAAATTTTCATCTGCCTTCATCAAGCTAAGAAACATTTTTTCACAAGGGGGTGTTTAAGGGTGAAGGGGCGGGGGGGATCATTCTTTATTCTTATACAGAAATAAATTTGTTGGATTCGTTTTATTGGTACATATAGATTTAAGAAAGCACTGACTGGGATCAGACCTAGTGAAGTGGACTGGAATTAAATGAGTGCCTCAACATGGTACAATGGGCACTGGTAACGAAGAGGATGCCGTGCAACCCTTTTTCCCCCCACACCAAGCAACTATTTGGGAGGCCCCCTTCCAAGAGCCTCAGTGGCTACATTCAGCTTTATTGATTACAAGACTAGCCAATGACCCTTGGCCGATTTCACCATTTGGCCATTTCTCAATGGTTCAAGTAAAGGACATTGGAGTTCCATGGTACATGTGTGATCACTGCAGATCCCCTGACAGGCCATACCCCATTTATTAGACAATCTCATATATATTGCAAGCACTCCTGCTGTTTATACTATAGATTATATAGATTTTTTTATATCCAATCTCGAGTGAAATGCTAGATATTAGAGTACTCTATATGTAATTATTACAGCATCATTGTCCCCATAGATTGTACCTAAAACAATCCTTGTTCCTACTTTTGGTCATGTTGGGTAATGTTAGAATTCCTGAGAGTAGGGTCATGGGGAATCCCACTGGTGCTCAGGAATACTATCCTATATTTGTCTACACCATTACATGTACATGTACATATACAGGGAGGCCTGGTTTATGCAAAAATAACATTAAACAGTTTCTAGACACCTACATAACATATTGACTACATATAGTTCTACATATAGTACAAACTGGAGAAGAAGATACTTAAGGGAGTAGAGGACGTTCATTTCTAGAGGTTGAATTTTTTTTTAAATTTCAGAATTTTTTCATCAGGTTAGGAGAAGATGATCCATGGAAAAAAAATAGGGGGTCACCATACTCGTTAAAAAAATATGGTAGCCAAAAGCATGTATACCACTTAAAAGCCATAACACTGAATACATAGGGAAATTTGGATTTTTTCTTCTTTGATGCTCAATAAATCAAACTTGCCAAGGTCAAATTTTTCCCATTTTGCTATATAATACTAAACACATATAGTGCTTGTTAAATATGTAATAAAAACAGGGGGACACCATACTTTCTTAGAAAATATTAGCGGTATAACAGATAAACTGAGCCTTTTCAGTCCTATTTCCAGGAGGGGGTGGGGGTGGGGAATCGGGGTGGGTGTGGAGAATATTATTGAAGTTCCAATTATTAGCCATTCAGAAGTTTTCTTTTTGTTGAAAGTGAATAGGAGTGAATTTGGGGGTATTCCAGAGGAATAATTTTTAACCTATGGAACACTTTGCACCCTCCAACCGTTGAATTTGAAATGCCAATTTTTTGGTCCCTCCCATCACACTATCGACCCACCAGTAGAACGCATAAATGGTTGTTTTGTGTCTTTTGTTGATTTTTATTCCATTTTGAGATGTCTACGTACTTTTGTTAGGAAATTCAGCTTGTTTTGAAAAATCTGACAAATCACCATGTTGTAGCCCCATAAGAGCAGGGAAATGAACGTCCTCTACTCCCTTAAGGCTTGTTTGGGTAACATAACCTTGGGTTGGTAAGTAAAGTTTGATATTTAATTTTTTCATTATAATTTTTTGTGATCACACAAAACCTGGTGAAAATATTTTAGTTCCCTAGTTTACATATGTATATGTTTTCAAATATAAGAAAGTTTCAGAAAGACCAGGCTATATTTCGTTAGTACATGAATAAATCAAGAATTGTTGGGGGTACATACCAAACAAGTTTTGGGTAGGAGCCTTCTAGGTTACTCCAAACAAACGTTATTTTAAGTTTGACCAAATTGGGAAGGGGGGTGGGGGGGATATTTGCAACCAGTATCCCACCTATAGTAATTACAGATTACATGTTCATATCAGCACGGCACACCTTTAAGCACTAATTAAGACGTACTTGGCTATTTGCCATATTCCTTTGTATGTGTAAACAATGCATGTAGAAGGAGGTAAAAATTAATTGAGCTAATGAATCCCATATTATCACAACCCGGATGAATCTATCCCCCAACCATATCACATTGTAATTCATCTTACATTGATCTTAGCATCTCAGGCTTAATACAGTATACAGAGTAACTCAATACTTCCATCAGTCTATTAGCATCAGACTGAATTTATTCTAATAGCATTCATCCTGCATCTTTTCATCAACTTCAGATCAACTTGGTTTTCAACAGATTACGGTAATTCAGACAGATTCTCCCAAATTTATTTTTTCCCACAAAATATCTACCTTTGTTATTATATTTATACAGATTGCTAAAAATTTAAACAAAATGTTCTAAACTGCCACAGTTCACTTTGTATGAGCACTGACCAGGGATATGATATTATGGTGAACGGTTACGCAAACTCGATTTATGGGAACCCAAATGTGTAAAACCCTTGTTTTAACATGTACATGTATCTGAATATGTGCAAAACCTGCATAGGTTACCTTGACAATAATTATGGTAACCCAACTAGATTACCAGGAATTTTTTTTCCAGAACACCTCTGTTGATGGTGACCCAAAAATTCCATATGTAAAAGCCTGGTTTTAATTTCTATTCCAATAAATCTGCCAGTGTGGGTTGGGTTGGGTTACTACATATCAATTTCCAATGGGTATGTGCCCCTGGATAGGGTAGTGTTTTTGTGTTGTTCTACATGTACCTGAAATAGGGTCACAAGTTTGTTGACAAAGTCTGAAATAGAATATCTTTTTGGTCTGTTTGTTAAGTGGGACGAATATCTTTGTTGCCTCCCTTCAAAATTGACACCATTGCCAAGAAAACATTCTGAATGAAAACTGAGCAGTTGAAGTCCCCCTGAGGTAGAAAATACTGATTTGGCTTGAACGCATTGATACAGTCCCCGGCATGGAAAGCAATCCCAAACGAGATCCTGTGGCAAGGTATCCATGTACCAAATTTTTCCTGAAAGAAAATTTGACTTACATGTAGATCTCAGGTAGCGCCACCTACAGGTGGATCAGCATGAGAAACAATAACAACCGAGATTTAAGAAGAATCCACTCAGTTTATCAGAAGTTATTGTCCGAAAATGAACTCGGATGGACAGATGGATGGACCCCGAACTATAGTACCCCTCAAGAACTTCAGGCGTTAAGGGACAACGAGTAAAGTGAAAAATGCAATTTGTCTGAAATAGGGTCATAGTCTGACAGTCCAGATAGCTCACACCCACCCAACCATATATCTGAGTTTTCACACCCCACCCCACCACCCCCCAAAAACTTTATTGGGTCATCAAAATTCATAGTGGGTTCAGTATTCTCCCAGTGAAGATAATTTCAGGCTAGAACTGAACACTGCAGCCATATCAGGGAGATACCACTGTGATCATTGTCTAAATTTGTAGATTTTTGTCTGGGGTTGGTAATCTACTGGCTTCATCGATGGGGATACTGAAAATTATCGTGTAACAACATGACCAATGTGTTCCAATCCAAACAAATAATTCTTCGAAAACACCGGGATGATATAATTTATCCCTCCAGGACATATTAGGAAGACCGCAAATGAAAAGCAAACATATATGATATCCTGGTTTCATCCAATTCTGTCAACAGATGGGATCATTAATATATGTATGTTTGTTAAATATTCATCCTCTCTTTGTACATGTATGTAGTTACATGTATTGCACTCTGGTTAATGCAGTACATGTACTTGCAGGCTTTGTTATGTGACAATAACAGGAGAGCTATAAACCGATCTACTCAAGACATTTTTGAGAGGGATATGTTGATTTGAGACTGTGAACTACAATGTATGGCAGTACAAATTTTGATAACTGAGAAAAGAGATCCTGAAGCCAGAATTAGGAACGCTGCGTTAATGAAGTGTGAGCACTCTCTCTGTAATTGGATTCCAACTACATGTACTTGCACTACAACTGTACAACATCTGAATTTGGTGAAAAAATGTTCCTAAACTGGCCTCTCTGAATCTTTATTATTTCATTTTGGAGCACTAAAATGTGAATACTAGTTGACTGGTATGCCACATTCAGTTTAGGTTTCCTCAAGAGTGACTTCAGTACTTGTTCACAAAGTGACAGCTTTCCTGTAATAATCAGTCCATAACTCCCACATATACTACTAAGTCAACTTCCTGTTTATTATACTAATAAAGTAATATTCATGTACATGTATGAGTAACGTTAGTTTCAGTTACCATTGCTGGGTTCAACCAACATGATATAGAGTAATCTGCTACATGTATACTATAAAGGTCAAGGTACATGTCCATGTTCAAGTTCAGGATATATAGCAATGAACAGTGTTGCAATCTGAAGGCCAAACAAACAAAAGTACTTTGTTTCCGATCAATGCAAACGTCGATCTGAAATCTGAACCAAGTGCATCAACCCTGTTTTCATATAAATTTCGCCAAAGTTAGCTCTTAACCAAATCAAGCCTGATTAATATATCCATGTGTAATTTGGTGTAAAATGTTCATAGAGGTTGTTATAGATACAGTAGATAAATAAATAAATAATCAATCAGGTGCCCACAAGAGGTGTACAATCATAATGCCCCATATATCCCAATGATTGGCATGTTATGTTGAAATAGTGTGTGGAAATGAGTAGGATTTCAACGTCGTTTCAATGATTTTCAATCATATCACGACATCATATCCTGAAACCGCGCCAAACCAGTCCTTGATCTATCCTCTTCCTGCTGAGCCCCAATTGAGGATGATACAAGTTCCATTTCTTAAAGATGTAATCAGCCTCAAATGTGGACTGAAATCGGTGTCTCTCAAACTCAGCGAACGTGATATATGTTACAACAGGTACAAAATAAAACGCATTTGACCACAAAAAACTGAACTTGTTTCTACCATTCACGAGAAAATAGAAGGAATTGATCTTTAAAAATAAACGGCATGGCATGCCGTTTATTTTTTCACGGCCGTGTCAACAAGCGTATACACGTGTGGTGCATTCTACCAACGTATGCTATGCGACATTACCGAACCGTAGGCACGAGCCATGACGTTATGCCATAGCTGCAGCTGTGCAGCATTCAGATTCGTGAGCGTCGCTACGTCACTCATACATCACGCAGTGACGTCATTTTCCTCTCCGCGTACAACACACACGCAATGGCGAAACAGAAAACCCGTCGAAGCGGGCAGAGTTTCAAATTGCTCTGACAAGATATTCTTGCATTCGTTGTATACTGGCGATCCCACTATCATGAAATATAGTAAATATGATGCTTTAGCAAACTTCGCTGCTGAATAATGCACATGGGAGAGTTTACAAAATCCATCGATTTTGAGGCTGATTACATCTTTAAGTATCTGGTATGACTCGCCCACATATTACCCTGCTGATCACTGACATCACACATACATGTGCCATTTGAGAGCAGCCTTAATGTATACGCTATGAACAATTAACCCATTCATCTCTCAATAACCCAGGCAGCTAATACTGCGAGCTGGGAATTTCTGACAAACCGAGGTCCTGAGCTATTCAAATGTGAATAATGTTCGGACTTCAACAACAGTCAATTGAAAGATATTAGGAATTCACAGTGAAATGATATTATTCACAAAATACAAGTTCATCCTTGACCAGTACTACAGTAGTCAGCAAGTTGAATATGGTACTGTGTAGGTGAAAGAAGTACAAAAACTACCTAGGCTATAGCTACAAGAAGAGTACATAGTACTGATTATAGCCATGCGAGAGAGAGAGAGAGAGATATATATATATATACATGTTGGGGCGCATGATGATGGATCAATTTTCCAAGACTTCTCGTTATCAGACAAACATCTGATTATCAGATAGTTCATATGAGAAAATAGGTGGAGAGCTTACCAGAAATTTGATATCGTCGATCTGTTCGAGACAGATACATTCAGTGTTTAGATCCTCGAGGAGTTCCATAACCATGATCCTGTATCCAGTAATAGCTAAAGTTTTAATGACACCAGCTGACCGGGAGGTTCAGAGGGGGCCAACTCATGGAGCAGATCTTCCTACTACATGTGGACTGAACTGTCAGAAAACATGCCAATACCTAGTCCTAACTCTACAATAGCCACTGTCTTTTCCTTCCACACTGCATGCAATTCTGGGCTTCTATGCTCAATGAATCAATCCCAAACACATGTATGCATTCAAGTCACATGAACAAGCACGGGGCTCTCGATGTGTGGGGGAGTAGCACACTGATAGACCTCTGCGCCGGAATACACTGCAGGCAAGCTTGTAGCTATACAGGAAATTACATTTCATAGGTTCAGGGTTAATCGAGCATGGCTGCCTGCCACTATCATATTAGCCTATTTTATATGAGATCAGGTTTGAGTAAGTGTGTCACAGCTGATACAGGACTACAAATAATCAACCACACAGCACCAACATGGAATATATATATGTTAGAGCAGCTGTCAGACTAGTTTACGCAACTCCACCCATTCAACCCTCCTCTAAATCATGGGGAACATGTGGATATTTTTGTTGCTCAGTTGCAAGAATAGCTTTTTTCTCTCAGGCCTCTGATCCAGTCTAGTGTTCAGTTGACATGCTCTGTGCAAGCAGGAGCTGTTGTTTCCAGTTTTTCTCTCCTCTGCGGTAAACTTGTTTAATTTCGGGTCTCCACGCCAGTCGAAAGCTTGAGGACAGGGGCATTTTTCTCATTCTGCGGCCCCCTGAGCACATAGTGTAAAGTCTGGGCTAGTCCCGACCAAACAGTCCTACAGGAAGCCATACTGGGCTGACAAAGAGAGCTGGATTACTTTCATATGTTTCCACATGCAGTACAGCCAGCCTTCTCCAACTGCAACACATTCTTCAAATTCCCCACTGTGTCAAACCAAGCACACTCTGGGTATTCACTCATTCAGTCAGTCAGTCTGTCAACCAAACAGACAGACCTTTAGGCAAGATTCATGAGAAAACTGCTCTGTTAGTGTTAGCTCCCCTTCAACTAGATCTTCAGCTTCAAAATCTCAAGAATGTCAAAATACTAGTAATAAGATTATGGGTACATTGTTTACTTTTTCTGTTGACAGCACACAGATTCTCCATATAAATAGAATACTCTAACCCGCTTCGCACCCCATCAAAGTTTATACATCTATTTGCATCTTGGACGAATTGATAAACAGTCATGTTGATTTGAAGATTTAGTGAAATAACAAACAAATCTGAGTCATGATGTATGTCAAATGTTATATAGGTCACCAAGAGGATTCAGGCCTACTTTCACAGACAACAGACAATCATTTTTAGGGAGAAAAAGCTTTAGGAATAGGAGTGAGTGAATACGATTTAACGTCGCTTTCAACAATATTTCAGTCATATCACAATGTTAGGTTCCTATTCCATTTCCCACCCGGAAACCACACGGGTAGGCATACTCTGTATGACCTGTGCCCATTGTAATACGATGGAGTGCCCAATCAAACCAAACCAAACCAAGGGTCCTATTTCTTTTAACACCCGGAAGCTACATGGGTAGGGTCCTACTCCTTTTAACACCTGGGTCCTATTCCTTTTCTCACCCGATAACCCCATGGGTGCCCCAATAGTCGTCTAAGCTCTCTGAGGGGCTATGGCCTATTCTTACCATGACCTGGAGTGTGCACGACACCCCAGGTCAGTCCCCGGGAGCCCCATGGGGCGAGAAAGACAGTTTTAGTTATATCATAAAGGATATAACATTTATCTTCACATAAATAACAACGGGAGTGTACCACCCCACACACACCAGCCATACCATTCCACCCGGCATAAGTATACCAGGGTTGGGGTGGGGTGGGTCAGCTTGTATATATATGCTCTGTTACTGTTGTCAGGGATTCATACACGTCGTCTATAGGGGCCGTTATTCGGCCCCTATTATTGAATAAAAAACTCAATTTTAAGCTGTGTTTATTCAATTTTTGTTGTTTTTGAAGGAAAATATTCTATATTTTGAGAAAATTCAATTCGAATGGCGTTAAAAACCGATTACGATTTGAGTTTTCTCCCCTGTTTGGAGACGGACGTCTGTGTAACAACAATACATCTCAGTCGAACTTGGACGAGAAAAGCCGACCGGTGGTGTTTTAGAACGGGATTTCCAGTAACATTCGGGTGAACTCAGGGGGACGTTTTCAAATGGGAACCCCAAACCACAAAGTCTTTGCTTTAACTTCGAGCCACCTTGAACCGTGATGTTCTTCACTTTGTGGAGTAGTAGTCCTGCTGTGCAACCATGGAAAGGTTCAGCGTATTTGCATACGGTCTACGTATACTGTACGTTAGCAAGAGCGACAGAGTAGTCCCCCCTCATGTACTGCATCAGAGCCGAACGAGGCATGCGAAGCTTTCACTTTCCAGTGCGTATGTTACGTAGTTTATTCGTGATAATGCGCTTGGGTAGGAAAGAAAATGTTTCGCTAGACATTGTCCAAATGTCACTTAATATATCATTAAATTGTCAGACGAACTTTTCTGAAGAAATTGGCCAAACCTCATGACTTCATCAATGTAACAGCTGACAAGTTACATTAGGAGGCTAGCATCATGCTTAATAGGTGCGTGTTTCAGTGACTGATTGTAGTGTTCTGTTAATATCACAAAACAGAAGGAAATAGTCTTATTAGAAAGATTGACTCTATATATTCTACATATAATTTTTTCTTATGTATTCATTTAAAAAGTTGATTTTCATAATCTATAATAATAAAAGCAAAACAATTTAAACAAACTTAAATTAATGTATGGATTATTAAAACCAATCCCCAGCTAAATAGCTTACCAACACCTGTGTAGGTATTTAAGCAGAAATAGCATGGGGATGCTAGAATCTAAAAATATTCAATTTGATTTTGAAGAAGGGTCGCTAAAATTTAAATAAATTCAATTTTCACGTTTAAAAAACTCAATATTTTGCTGCGGGTAGCTATGAAAAATGACTTCTATAAACCCCTGGTAGTACATAACACAAGCCACTGATACAGTTTGATACATTATAGAGCAACACCATAGACACAACAGGTAATGTACAAGGTAATTATACAAGGTAATCTGTGCAAGTCAATACATGCCAAACCCACTTCTCAATAAATGCACAGATTCATTTCACCTCATCAGCCTCATATTTTTCCCCCAAATTACAAGCAATTCTTTGCTAACATTAAATTTGATCCCCAGATTTTATGGTGAAAAATTTCACTTCCTGTGATTGAATCAGAGGGGTAGCCATAGCCACCAATCTGCCCCCCCCCCCCCCCCCCCAACACACTCTGCTTAAACACTTACAAATGTACCAAACTGCTTCTGTTGAATCCACAACATGACACTCAAATTCATGCAGTCTTACACAATGTCTTCACTGAGGACTGAGGCTTGAAGGGTATGTTCATATACCTGATTACATATACATGGATAGTGGATAACAGTTGGTTGACAACAGATTTGGCGGGAAGCAGGTGTGGGGATATTGATACGTCTCCAGCAGCTTCTGACTAGAAGATACTTCCATCTCATGGACAATGTAAACCGTCTGACAGTAGCAGTGCACATTTCGATGGATGGATTAATAGATGCATGTACATAGGCACTCGATGGTATCACGATTTACCAGGTCCTAGGTAAAACTGGGACAAACTAGGCTTAGGAGACACAATTCCACAGCCAAAATTGGAAGAAATTTAAGGTCATTAGAAAACCTTTGAGTGAAGATCCCCATGTGGCCTGTGAGAATTTAAGCCCAAGACCCATGATGACTCATTCTGTTAAACAGCCCCAAAAACATTACACAACATTTCAAACCCCCTAAAGCTCAGAATTTGAAATGTCTGTCAAAGCCTTTTAGCAGGGCAGCCTGGTGTTCTCTTGCTTTCATCTGCTGTCAATTTTAGCAGCTGCATGTCCTGACCAGCAGTTGAAACCGCAGCCGGGAGAAGTGGGGACAGCCAGCTGGTGATTCACTTAAAACCAGACAAAAACCCTCTTCATTCATAAATGTAGGCCTACAGTAGACCCCCTAATAAATCAGAGGGTGAGCAAATTGATCAGAACAGGAAGTTGACAAAATGGTCCAAAATCATGCAAATTATTCATTATTTCTTTGTTAAGTAAATTATTCAAAGTGTGATCAAAGTTATTGAAAATGATTAATCAAATTTGGAGGTTATAGAATTATTATAGGAATTACAGTACAATTTTCACTGTATTAAAAGATACCCAATCTAATGAAAGTATGAAGTCATTAATGCACAAGATGGGCAGATAGAGCACATCTGACACCATTGATTTTGTGGAAGAGAACAAAAAGTTAAATACTGTTTTACATAAAAACAGGATACCTGACCCGGTTCTAATTTTAATTGAAACCAAACTTCAGAGTTAATCTACCGCATACTACTTTACAAAAACTAGACTGGTGAACATATCCAACGAATACGAAGTACATGTACATGAATGAATGACTTATCCTTTGCATCAATGCAATAAACATGTCCTAAATATTGATCATACAGCCAGTGGCAATAAAATAGAAATGATTCCAGACTAATAAAAAAATCGAGAGAGAAAACACCGAAAAGCTGAAAGCTTGATAACACGAACACTGCAACAGCAGTTCTGTCTATCAAGAACAGATCACTTAAATTGTAGCTCTTGCGTGTGAATCATATACTGCAGTCTTTCAAGTTTGTAATATTAGCGAGAGTTGATCACTCCCCTAGATTCAGTCTCGTCAGTACTACTCTCGAATACATTTTCCAGGAGATTGATCAATGACTCTCCTGGGGTAAAAGCTAGGCGAATGATGTAGAGTGGGAGCGATCACTCTCCTTGAAAACGCAAGGCTGGCACTATTCAAGAATTCCACAGGCTAGATTTCTGGGTCGACCTTCCATAAAAGAATAAGATATCAGATACTGGTTCAACACATGTTTACGGAAAGGAGTGAGTGAGCAACAGGAACCGGTGCCCACCCAAACACCCAAACACCCGCTGGTTAATAAGAGAGAGAATGAGAACTCCTACATGTACAAGCAATGAATCCATTATATCAATTCATACTTGTAGGTAACTTGCTGTTTTTCCCCAATGTTCGAGTTTGCAACCTCTTAAACTGTTTGTTTCACCCTCTGACTACAATGGGTCAAAATAGCAGCATGCATGCAGTCAGTTTTTATCCATTTCGATCGACACGGGATAGGAGTATCGAGATACCAGAGATGGAGAATGCATTTCACAGAAGAATGTATAAATTAGATGCTCAACAATTTGACAAGAGCACAGAGTCTTCTTTAGCTTTGACATTCTAAGCCAAATCTGCTCCGTGGTTTTAACCATTGTGATCAGAGGGTGTATCTGTAGGAGGTATACAATGTTATGCCATGAGAATGATACATGTATATATGCGTGTAGAATCACTGAGTGACTATGATGTTGGTGCTATTGAATTTATTCGAACAAGCAAGAATTCGCAGGAACATATGCATTCCAAGTGAACGATCCTTGTCAATGCACTTATGACATTTTTCATCAACCTTGGCTCTCTCACACTCTGCAACTCTGATGCCACATTGCAGCTGAATACAGGAGAGGAAAGGTGGGGGTGTGTGTGTTGGGGGGGGGGGGGGCAAAGCTGGATACAGGAGAAGTACACGTCATGTAGCACCATTCGTAGCACAGTGCGATGAAATAGTTACTTTGAGATCCAGTCTACCCATCCCAAGTCTGACAGACAATTCAGGTTCCAAATCGATGGGATCAGTCAAGACATTTGGAGAAACTTGATCAATCAGAAGATGAAATCTATTGAGGCAAATCTGCTCGAATCAATCAGTACCCACTGCACAGTCTCGCAACTAATTGTAACGGGTGCAAGAGGCGACAAAATTATAGGCTAACTCAATTTCCCAGCCCCTTCATTTGTCTGCCATGTACCTACAAATCAAATCCCACATCAAATTTTGTACAATTTTATCCCCCTGATGATCGTTTTACAAAGCATGTAGAAAGCCAGAACTGGGGGTCGAATAGAATATAACTGGTTTACAAGGTGTTCCCATATATATCTGATCCTATTTCAATGGCAACCGACTAGAACAGAAAGGGTAGTTGGATTAACACGGAGTAAAACATTGACAGTTATAATAGTATCGAGTCAGCTGTACAACTGAGTACCAGTCAGCCATTGTTACGGAGTCATTGATAATGAGTATATGTCAGGCAGTACAATGATTACAATAGTCAGTCACTGAGTACAAGAGACAGCCATTGTTACAGAGTCATTGTTACAGAGTCATTGATAATGAGTAATATGTCAGGCAGTACCATGGAGTCATTGAGTACAAGAGTCAGCCATTGTTACCGAGTCACTGATAATGAGTATATGTCAGGCAGTACCATGATTATAACAGTCCGTCCCTAAGTACAAGAGTCAGCCATTGTTACTGAGTCACTGATAATGAGTATATGTCAGGCAGTACCATGATTATAATAGTCAGTCACTGAGTACAAGAGTCAGCCATTGTTACGGAGTCACTGATAATGAGTATATGTCAGGCAGTACCATGATTATAATAGTCAGTCACTGAGTACAAGAGTCAGCCATTGTTACTGAGTCACTGATAATGAGCATAGGTCAGGCAGTACCATGATTATAATAGTCAGTCACTGAGTACCAGTCAGCCATTGTTACCGAGTCACTGATAATGAGTATATGTCAGGCAGTACCATGATTATAATAGTCAGTCACTGAGTACAAGAGTCAGCCATTGTTACTGAGTCACTGATAATGAGTATATGTCAGGCAGTACCATGATTATAATAGTCCGTCCCTGAGTACAAGAGTCAGCCATTGTTATTGAGTCACTGATAACGAGTATATGTCAGGCAGTACCATGATTATAATAGTCAGTCACTGAGTACAAGAGTCAGCCATTGTTACCGAGTCACTGATAATGAGTATATGTCAGGCAGTACCATGATTATAATAGTCAGTCACTGAGTACAAGAGTCAGCCATTGTTACTGAGTCACTGATAATGAGTATATGTCAGGCAGTACCATGATTATAATAGTCAGTCACTGAGTACCAGTCAGCCCTTGTTACTGAGTCACTGATAATGAGTATATGTCAGGCAGTACCATGATTACAATAGTCAGTCACTGGGTACAAGAGACAGCCATTGTTACAGAGTCATTGATAATGAGTAATATGTCAGGCAGTAACATGGAGTCATTGAGTACAAGAGTCAGCCATTGTTACCGAGTCACTGATAATGAGTATATGTCAGGCAGTACCATGATTATAATAGTCCGTCCCGGAGTACAAGAGTCAGCCATTGTTACTGAGTCACTGATAATGAGTATATGTCAGGCAGTACCATGATTATAATAGTCAGTCACTGAGTACCAGTCAGCCATTGTTACTGAGTCACTGATAATGAGTATATGTCAGGCAGTACCATGATTATAATAGTCAGTCACCGAGTACCAGTCAGCCATTGTTACTGAGTCACTGATAATGAGTATATGACAGGCAGAACCATGATTATAATAGTCAGTCACTGAGTACCAGTCAGCCATTGTTACTGAGTCACTGATAATGAGTATATGTCAGGCAGTACCATGATTATAATAGTCAGTCACTGAGTACCAGTCAGCCATTGTTACGGAGTCACTGATAACGAGTATATGTCAGGCAGTACCATGATTATAATAGTCAGTCACCGAGTACCAGTCAGCCATTGTTACTGAGTCACTGATAATGAGTATATATCAGGCAGTACCATGATTATAATAGTCAGTCACTGAGTACAAGAGTCAGCCATTGTTACTGATTACAAGTCAGGCTGTATCACAATTACAACAGTCGGCTTCAGTTACGCAGTACCACCGAATATGAGTCAGTCATTGATACAGAGTACAAGTCCGACTCTATCATCAAGAACAATGGTCAGTTGGCATCATTCAGGCCCTCCTATCTATGGGAAAGGAATGTAGAATGTGGTAAGATTTCAGACTAAATTGCATTATGTGTAGTAAAATGAGATGTGTTTATGACTGATATCAGATTTGATAACTTGGGGTATGGGAAACATGAACGTCATTCCTTGCTGGAAACCGCTCCCTTAAAACACCGGCTATTCGGCTAAACTCGACGAGCTCTGGGAATTCCCAACGAGATATGGCTAAAAATGGTGGACAAAATACTTGATCGCAATGAAGTAATGTTTTGTTTACCTCATTTATGAGACCATGTACTGTCATGTACTATATGAATAAACCTATGGAGTGGAGGGTGTACTTTTATTTCAATCTATCTAACAGTTGGAATATTAACTTTAATAATCGAGCTAACATTTGGCAAATTAACTTTAATAATTAATCAAGCTGTACCAATGATTATAAAAAGTCGGGCAGTACCATGGAGTACAAGAGTCAGCTCAGCTGATACCACTTGAGTATAAGAGTCAGTCTGATGAATGTACATCATGTATCTCTGAGTATGAGTAAAAGGGCCTGGCAGTACCAAGAAGTACAAGAATCAGCTGGCATCATTGAGTAATCAGCTGGCATCATTGAGTACACGAGTTTGCTGTTACCACTGAGTAAAAGAGTCAGCTGGTGCCACTGAGTACAAGAGTTTGCTGTTACCACTGAGTATAAAGAGTCAGCTGGTGTGCCAGAACACAAGAATGCTCACAGTTCCTATTACCCTGGACACTGATCAGCCCAGCCAGTACAGCACCAGGTCACCCATCCAAGTATTGACCAAGCTTAACTTTGCTTAACTTCAGTGATCTGACGAGAACAGGTGTGTCCAACACTATAAGCCGTACCTTGTTACCACTGAGTACAATAGTCTCTGTTACCACTGAGTTTGCTGTTACCACTGAGTACAAGATATTGCTGTTACCGTACCACTTAGTACAAGAGACAGCTGGTACCACTGAGTACAAGAGTCAGCTGTTACCACTGAGTACAAGAGTCAACTGGTACCACCGAGTACAAGAATACAAGAGTTGCTGGCACCATTGAGTACAAGAGTCAGTTGGTATCATTGAGTAGAAGAGACTGAGTCAGTCAGTACCATGAAGTACGAGTCAGCTAGTACCACGGAGTACAAAAGTCAATTGGTGCCACTGAGTACAAGTTATCAGGCAGTACCACTGAGAACAAGTATCAGGCAGTACCACTGAGAACGAGTATCAGGCAGTACCACTGAGAACGAGTATCAGGCAGTACCACTGAGTACAAGTATCAGGCAGTACCACTGAGTACAAGTATCAGGCAGTACCACTGAGAACAAGTATCAGGCAGTACCACTGAGAACAAGTATCAGGCAGTATCACTGAGTACAAGTATCAGGCAGTACCACTGAGTACAAGTATCAGGCAGTACATCTGAGAACAAGTATCAGGCAGTACCACTGAAAACAAGTATCAGGCAGTACCACTGGGAATAAGTATCAGGCAGTATCACTGAGTACAAGTATCAAGCAGTACCACTGAGTACAAGTATCAGGCAGTACATCTGAGAACAAGTATCAGGCAGTACCACTGAAAACAAGTATCAGGCAGTACCACTGGGAATAAGTATCAGGCAGTATCACTGAGTACAAGTATCAGGCAGTACCACCGAGTACAAGTATCAGGCAGTACCACTGAGAACACGTATCTGGCAGTACCACTGAGAACATGTATCAGGCAGTACCACTGAGAACAAGTATCAGGCAGTACCACTGAGAACAAGGATCAGTCAGTATCGCTGAGTACAAGCATCAGGCAGTACCACTGAGTACAAGTATCAGGCAGCACCACTGAGAACAAATATCAGGCAGTACCACTGAGAACATGTATCAGGCAGTACCACTCAGAACAAGTATCAGGCAGTATCACTGAGTACAAGTATCAGGCAGTACCACTGAGTACAAGTATCAGACAGTACCACTGAGAACTGAGAAAAAGTATCAGCAGTACCACTGAGAACATGTATCAGGCAGTATCACCGAGAACAAGTATCAGGCAGTACCACTGAGTACAAGTATCAGGCAGTATCACTGAGTACAAGTATCAGGCAGCATCACTAAGTACAAGTATCAGGCAGTACCACTGAGAACTGAGAAAAAGTAGCATGCAGTACCACCGAGAACATGTATCAGGCAGTACCACTGAGTACAGGTATCAGGCAGTATCACTGAGTACAGGTATCAGGCAGTATCAGTGAGTACAGGTATCAGGCAGTACCACTGAGTACAGGTATCAGGCAGTACCACTGAGTACAAGTATCAGGCAGTACCACTGAGTACAGGTATCAGGCAGTACCACTGAGTACAAGTATCAGGCAGTATCACTGAGTACAGGTATCAGGCAGTACCACTGAGAACATGTATCAGGCAGTACCACTGAGTACAGGTATCAGGCAGTATCACTGAGTACAGGTATCAGGCAGTATCACTGAGTACAGATATCAGGCAGTACCACTGAGTACAGGTATCAGGCAGTACCACTGAGTACAGGTATCAGGCAGTACCACTGAGTACAGGTAGCAGGCAGTATCATTGAGAACAAGTATCAGGCAGTACCACTGAGAACAAGTATCAGGCAGTACCACGGAGTACAGGTAGCAGGCAGTACCACGGAGTACAGGTAGCAGGCAGTACCACTGAGTACAGGTATCAGGCAGTATCACTGAGTACAGGTATCAGGCAGTACCACTGAGTACAGGTATCAGGCAGTACCACTAAAATTATAATTTTCAGTATGTAATTTCAATGACTTTGTCTTACTAAATGTGAGAGTTAGTTTCACCCATGTCTTTGAATATTCAGGTCGAATTTATAATATTATCTTTCTTCGTAGCTATTAGGGATATTCGCTGGTGGCAAATCAAAGTAATTAACTTCCTGCTGAATAATGTGTGTTGGAATGGCGCATTCATAATTGCGTAATATGAGGAAAAACAAATAAAAATTTAGGTTGGTGTGCATTTTTTAGCTTTAGACAATGACTGACCCATGCTCGATTTGATAACCGACAAAACATAGGGAATAGAGCTGGTTTCGGAACATATTCATGCAAAAATCATATAAATAGTATTTAATTTTTTGTTATATTCTAACCGTTTGACGATCATCAAAATTCATCAAATTGGATGAATGTTGCTGTGCAAAATTCTCTTCTAGAAGACTTTTAGACGAAATCCCTATCTCTTATCTTAGGAAAGGGAGATAACCTACTATTAAAAAAAAAACAGCAAAAACATGGAAAATGGCCGCCAAAGCCCAAAATCACCAACGGACTACATTAAAAGTTAAATTATGAATTTTTACAAAGATTCATGCTTGTGATTCTCAGAATAATATATATATATAATAAAATAATATATGATAAAAACAAGATCAAACATCACAATCACATCTATCATGAAGTGAGTTTTTCCCAGAAAAAAATCTTGAAAGGATATTTAAATAATTTTCAACAATTTCAACTCAAACATTAATTAACTGACTGAAATAGGAAACCCTCAATTATCATTTGTTGATTTGGTGTATGGTACAAGGGATACCGTTTGTGATTGGGTTCTTCAAATTTTCTTTTTAGAGTTGGCAGATACAGGGGAGGTAACCAGACTGACGATTCAACTGTGTGTTACTTCCCTTTGGATTTTTATCAACCAATCACTGAGCTCACTGCAGTGCAATACAGCCACACTAAATGCACATGGCTAGTATAAACAATCTTTTGGGCTCTACTTTCTGGGCTCTATTTTCTCATTGATTCACTTGAATCAGAGCCCTATTTGAACAATAAACATCATACACTTTTGAAAGGTGGAAATTCATTTTGCAGAATAATTTGAAAATTTGAAGGTTAATTTAGGTTGCTGGGCATAGCTAGGCTGCCTGCTATAAATTTTAGATATCTATGAACCGGACAGCTATTTCGCGAGCGCTGGAGCGAATTTATTCTGAGTTGAGTTCCCTCTAAGATATATTTTGCAGAGGCAAAGAAAACAGAAAGCATGTAAACATTTTTATATAGAAATTTCACAGACATGCTAGTATTGTGTAACTGTAAATATGAGTAAGTGACAGCTGAGAGTGAGACGGACGTGAATGGAAAATCCAACCTGGCGACCTATAGTCCCTACCCGAGCGTTCACCAGACATTTCGAGGAATATAGTACTATGTTGTACAAAAGTCAGACATTACAGTTTACATGTACCATGGAGTAGAGATTCTGACAGTACCAGGGCTGGGCAGTTCCACATACATGTATGGTAATTTTCCTGATAATTCAATCACAGGAATTGACGTTTACCACCATAACATCAGTGGATTATCCAATTTGTTAGAACACGAATTTGACAAAATAATTTGAAAATGATGCAGATAATTCTATTATTCCTTTGTTATTTCAATGATTTCAGAAGGTGATCTATTTTATTAGAACATCCAGGGATTGAAAAGTAGCCGTTTTACTCGCCAAATGCGAGTAGATTTGTATTTTGGCGACCAGAAAAAATGCTTCAGGTTGCCATTGGCGACAAGCAAAAAAGCATTGTTTTTGTAACGAGAATAGATTATACGTGTTCTACAGCCCGGTGATTTGTTTTCAAGGAAGTCCACTCAATCTCCGTGCAGTTGTCTTGTCCCGTATGTAGTCATGTTACGATACGCAGTGCACACAGGTTCGGAAACCAGCGTTTTCTATTCAAGCCGTATGCTGTTCGCCTGGTTTCCGATAATGCCATGTGACTGAGCCTCGTTTTCGATTCTATCGAAGTTGACATTTCCGCCATTTTTAGCTGCATTCGGTGACGATAGAATGGCACGGTCGAAGTTTGTAATAGCATTATTCATCCTCGCGTTTGTGATTCCTATAACCATGGCAAAGCAGTTCAATCTTATGCAGTTTTTGACCAGCAAACGGCAACTATCCAGCCGTTCAGTATCTAGTGTCTTCGACTGTTAGTCGGGAAGAAACCGATCAACAACGACCAAGTAAAGAAAGTGTTGTCAAGTGACATCTACTAAATTACTGTCTGTCCCAGATAATATATTCCGAGACGTTTTCGGCGATATTTCGTAAACAATCTATCGTACAGCATTGAAACTTCTCACAGTATATCAACTAAAAAATTTAAAAAAATTCCCCATATTTCATTAAAATCTGTTGAAAATTGACGAAAATCACCAATACCTACCATGTTATTTTGGGGCTACAGTGACGCTGATCTGCCAACCTACAAATCTCCCATCTAATTCTTGTTTTCATGATATGTTGAGAACTGCTGGAAGGATTTTCTTGATACTTTGGAATAAAATTGGTACCGTACTTTTTAGTTTATCTCCTGTGTGAAGTTTCAATATCCTCCAATCAATTGTCTCCGAAATATCGCCGAAAACGTCTAGGATATAGATGTTTTTTTATTAATCCTGTTAATCTGATTAAATTTAATTCTGTTAAATTTTATTAATTTGTTAATCCTGTAACAGCAGGATTACCTGTAAGTTACAGTTACAGGTAATTTAAAATAGAAGACAACATTGAAACCAGTTGGTCATTTTATTTTTTTAATGTCTTTCGACTTTATTTCCTTCGATTTACACCGTAAATAATTGGCCCCTAGAAGTATAATTTGGCCCCTAGAAATTTCTGATCTAGGGGCCAATGGCTACTGATGTACTTCTTTAGTTTCTATACAAACATTCAATTCTGTGATCAATAAACCGCAAAGCAAATAATCTCTATTAAACAAATCCTCTTATCATACCTACATCATGTTGTACATGAATCTGAGTCTAGTGATAAAAAGGGGATTGTAACACCACAGATGCAGTAGGATTCATGTTTGTAAAATGTCAAGTAAAAGTAAAAGAATATTTTTTCAATCTCTAAAGATTGATAAAAAAAAATGATGCTCAATTTGATCAAATCAAAGTTATACCCTTCGATTGACAAACTTTCAGAATAAAATAACACTGTTAATATGATGGTGTCCACTGATTACATAAATTACATAATGATAAATCAACAAACTGATCTATTAGGGATACACATTTACCAATAAATATATTGTATCATGTATCAAACTCTATATCTGTACATGTAGATACATGTGATGGAGAAAGTTAAAACGTAATGTTTTACAGCTTGATATCCTACAGAAATACAATCTACTAGTGTAAAGTACCTATATTAAGCCCATGTATGTGTAGTAATATCCTACTTTGACCCACATCTTCATCCTCATGACAGGAGATAATTTTGTTTATAAATAATAAAGATAACGTTCACATTCAATCTGGGAGTTGAGAAAGTCATGAAAAACAAGATGCTGTACCTCGTAATAATGACTGCAATAGTGACTTCTCCAATATTTTATAAGATCAGTCGTTATCTCCCTTACCAAGAACTTGAAGGGCTTTTGGGCAATGTTACTCAGCTGTGACTGGCAAAGCTCATTCTTTGTCCTCCAACCTTGAAATCGTTATTCAGTTCTATGGATGATGGCTCAACAGATTGTCTTCAAAAAGAGCACATTCATGCATTAAAATGATTGTACAAGGTTGAAATAATTTCCAGCTCCAGTTAAATTAAAAATTAGTTTCTTACTTACAACTATGGGAAATGGAAGATAACTCCAAACTCATAGGTGGACAATAGAGTTGTCTCTCCTGAATATTACATTACAAAGCTAATGGTACAGGTTACATAGAAAGATTTTCATACCCTATATTTCTAAAATAACATAGTCCATAGAGACAGTCACTGTCAGTCTCGTGCTGTTGTTTTTTGTCAATGACCATGACCTTCCAATTCTTTGAAAATGAATGCCTTGGAATCTGGAAAAAATCATTTCGAGTCCTGAAAAAATGCTTTCGGAGTCCTTGATACTTCAAGACAGGGTTAGATGCAGGATTTTCTCCAAAGTCCTTGTTTGAAAATAGCTTTGTCATTATTTGAAAAAACTAATTTTGCAAAATGGCTAATATCACTCAAATGGTGTTGAACATGCCAAAACATTGTCAGTTTGTGTTCTTTGAGTGCTTTACACAAACTACTGTGACTTTTGCCGCTGATATTCACTTTAATCTATGAGTTTTCTAAAATAAAGTCATTTGATTTTGTGGATGCATCATGCATTAGTAGTTCACAGCAGCAGGTGAATGCAAAATAGGAGTACAATGTCAAAATGTTTAAAAGTCCAGTCACTGCACTTTCTGGACAGACACATGAAGAAAGTAGGTCCCGACGATTCCACTGGCAAATCTTGCAAGTGAGATAATACAAAATATAAATTCAAATTTTCTTGCTTTATTCATGTTCAAATCCACAGATGTTATTACAAATAGGCCTACATACATGTATATGTGATGAAAGTCAAATCAGTTTCAGTGTGACCGTCACCAGATGCAGTGTGACCAGCATGTGTTGTTGTTGTTAATCCATTTATGGCTTCCACATGTGTGGAGCATGGTCTGAGAATAAATCCCTGTGAGCTACATGTAAGTACATTTGCAGTTCAAAACTCGTATATAATCACAGTGTGTCAACCAATGGAAATTAACGTCTCACAGTGCGGTGTATTGACAGATAGAATTATAAATCAGATTCATGCACCAACAAGGGAAACAACCCTGGGAAAAAATCGTTGTTGCGAATCTTTGCACTTTTATTTAACGGTAGACTTGTAGGATTCATTCGATGGTTCCGGACAAACAGTCAAAAATACCACGATTTGAACTTCGTTATTTTCCTCTCATCAACTTCATCAATATCACTGTACAATTATTAGACAATCTTATATAATCGACTAGTCCCAGTTTTGACTACAGGCTCGTTAAACTTTGTAGGCGCTGTCATGTTGGTATGTAAACTTCGAATACGTGGATCTTTTATTTACATGTCATGAAATATTTTTTGCTAAACTTATCATTTGTGAACAGTTTTGACCGAAACATTGTAATAAAAAAATTTTACAAGTAAATTTTCTGTTATTAAGCTAAAACTTACCTCACTTCCACTCTTTGCATTTCTTGTCTACAGGAAATATCACAGTAAGAATTTAAATGACACAGTTATCTCCCCTGCTAGTCACCTGATTGCATAGCTACCCACAATTCTACTTCCTTCTTGTTCCACTGCGATACATGGTCTGGATGTATCATAGCGGGGAGGTTGGGTGGGCATCACTGGAAGTGAGGTAAGTTTTAGCTTAATAACAGAAAATTTACTTGTAAAATTTTTTTGTTATTTGCGCTGAAAACTTACCTCACTTCCACTCTTTGCATAGAATGCCACCGTAAGGTAGGTGGGCAAACTGATACAATCCGTGGTAGTGATAAATGCCATACATAGTGACTAGTTCAAAGTAGAAATCATAGATCTTCTACCTCACAGAGGATCCATGAAATCATACAACAGTAATAACCTGTATGCCTATGGTACACAGGGAACCTCTGTTGCTACTCTGACTTCAAGGCTGAGATGCAATATACGCCCCCCCCTTTTTTTCGAAAGGGGCCGAGAGAAAAAAAGCACTCACCCGCAAGCAGGGTTACAACTGTACGCCCGGACTTTTGTAGCTATATTGCTGGCCTCGGTCCCCCTGACACCCGCTGTGCGGTCACAAGTGGGCCGATAGAATAGAGGTCGTTACATGCCAACGTCATGTCCCGGAGATAGTAGGAGGCAAATGTCGTGTTTGACCTCCAGTAGCACGCCCTCATAATGTCTGTCACCGATCTGTTGGTCCATAGAGGCCATGATGCCGCTAATGCCCTAATCTCGTGACCCGAAACGTTTACAAGCGCGGCTTGCCTATCAGTAGCCGTGGAGTACGCTAGCCGAATCGTATTTTTGAGCCAACTCGAGATAGTGTTTTTACTTATTTCTTGTTTGGCTTTGGGATCGAAAGGGATAAACAAACGCCTCCTTCCCGCTCTGATCTCCTCTGTACGATTCAGGTAACACGCAAGAGCCCGAACCGGACACATTAACATGTCTGATTCAAGACCGGACGAATCAGATAAGGCTGGAATTGTGAACTCTCGAGATATGGAATCGTAGAGGGCTTGATTCTTGGCCACAAACTCAGGAACCGTTGTGAGAACTACCTTGCTCCAGTTCCTAGAGTGTCTGATGTTCCTTTTATCGAGCGCATGCAGCTCTGACACCCTAGCTGCTGAAGCAAGAGCCAACAAAAACGAAGTTTTGTATGATAAATATTTTAGCTCAATAGCTTCTATTGGCTCGAAAGGTGGCTCTCCCAATTGCCGAAGTACTAAGGCTAAGTCCCACTTAGGTAATTTCGGAACAGCCGACTGACCAGTTATCTTGTATGACTTGATTAGTGCAGATAAGTTTGGATCAGTCGAGGGATTAATCCCAGTACCCAGTAGAATAGGTTGAGCAATGGCCGCTCTATAACCTTCTACCGTAGCAGGCACCAGGCCCCTATCCCTGAACAGGTACAATAGAAACTCTGCTATCTCAGGGATAGTTGCGCAGGATGGATTAATATCCCTCTCTCCACACCAAAGATCGAAGATTGCCCACTTTGAGTTGTATACAGTGGAAGAGGACGGTCGAATAGATTGTGCCATTCGGCGCCCAACCTCCGCTGAAAATCCCGCCTGAGCGAAGTGCTGCTTGAGCACTTGCACACGTGGTAGTGGAACAGTCCTGGTTGGCTGTGGAATGTCGACGTTCCGGGCTGGCGCAGTAGATTGTGCCATACCGGAAGCTGTCTTGGTACATCTACCAGAAGATCCAATAGTTCCGGGAACCACGGCCTTGCTGGCCACCACGGAACAATCAGGTAAACGACACACATGTGTTCGCGGATCTTCTGAAGTACCTTCGCTAGGATAGCTGGAGGAGGGAACGCATATGCTACCATCCTTGACCAGTCCTGCGATAGTGCGTCCACTGCATATGCCGTCGGATCCGGAACCGGCGACATGAACAGGGGCAGTAGATTGTTGCGCCGAGTGGCGAACAGATCTATGTGTGGCATCTCCCAGACATGAGCTATTTGTTTTAGTATGTCTGGGTGAAGTTGCCACTCCGTGGGAATTATCTGATTCCGTCGTGAAAGCGAATCCGCTAAGACGTTCAGTACCCCCGGGATGTGCCTGGCCAACACCGATATGTTGTTGTCCCAACACAGACCGAAAAAGATTTCCGCTTGGCTTTGTAATTGCGGAGATCTCGTCCCCCCTGCTTGTTGATATAGGACACGACTGTTGTGTTGTCCGTCGCAACTAGCAGGTTCTTGTCGGTCAATACGCTCACCCACGTGCGGATGGCATGTGTCACTGCCATAAACTCCAACACGTTTATATGGTACGAGCGTTCCTCGATTGTCCATAACCCGGATGTCGACTTGGACTCGAGGTGGGCTCCCCATCCTTCCATAGATGCGTCCGTGAACAGATGATGTGACGGACGAAACGGAAGTAGGGACACACCTGGCATAACGTTGAGTGGATCCAGCCACCATTGGAGGCATTGTTTGACTAGCAGTGTTACAGGTATCCACGGATTCAACTGCCTTTCGACCCATTGATGATTGAAGTAAATCATTAAGGGACGAAGCTGCAACCGCCCTCTTGGTGTTACGTCCTGTGTTGACGTCAAGAGGCCGATTATCGCAGCAAAGTGTAAAGCCCTGGCCCGAGATAACTTGAGGAACTGAGGTATCTTCGTCGTTATCTTTAGCCATCGATCTTCTGGGGGTTTGGCGAGAGCTCGTAGCGTATCGTATTCCACCCCCAGAAATTTGCGCCTTTGTGAAGGAATCAGCTCTGATTTCTCTTCGTGTGGGATGTATCCCAGAGAAGTCAACATCCTTAAGACAAACTGGGTGTCTAGGATTAACTGCTCCTTGCAGGCATTCCTTAGCAGGGAGTCGTCGATATAAAAGTGGTACTTTATACCTAGACTGTGCAGGAATTGTGCCACTGGTGTAAACACTCGTGTGAACACCCAAGGGGAAGTGGATAGGCCGAACGGAAGCACTTGAATTTGGAAGCGTCGTTTGCCGACCATGAATCTCAAGTACTTCCTGTCCCCCGGATGTATCGGGAAATGCAGGTATGCATCCCTTAAATCCAGAGAAGTCAGCCATTCCCCTTGTCCGAGTACCGACCGGATAGACCGGAAGGACTCCATGCGGAAGTGTGGCGGTGGAGTGAGGTAGTCCTTGTTGAGACGCTTTAGGTTTATAACCATGCGCATCTCGGACGTGTCTTTCTTGGGGACCAGAAAGACCGGCGAATAGAACCCGGGTGACGTGTCCGAAACCGGAAGCTCTATTACAGCTGCCTTCTCTATCAGCTTGTCCACAGAGGACTGAATCGCTGATAGATGACCCGTTCGTAATGGTATACGAGACGGAAGGGGATGAGCAGTCAAGGGAGGAAGCGTGTCGAACAATAGGCGATAGCCGTATCTGATCGTTCGAATGACCAACGCTTCCGTCCCGATCCTTATCCAGTTCCTCCAAAACAACTGCAGCCTTCCCCCTACCGGAAGGTCTAGTTGCTGGGGAACTGGAAACGTCATATCTCGGTGTTCCCGCCATACCGGAAGCCACCCGGTACGGCCCGAGACATCAGGAATCCTTCTTTGACTGCTTAGATTTCCCCTTACCCTGCTTCTTATGGCCATAGGTCGATACTCTTGGCTCTAAAGAAGCAGGCGCTTGGTTATGCTGTTGGCCGGAAGCACCCTTATTAGCCTTGGAACTAGGCGGGTTCTTCTTAGCCTTCTTCGCCTTTGGACCCGACCCGGAAGCCATAGGTCTTTTAGACGAAGCACCGGAAGCAACTGACCTGTCATGCTCTATACGATCCATTTCAGGTCGAACTTCGGCAACAGCATCACCAAACAGTAGAAGGAGCCGTAGATGTCTCTAGTAGACTCCTCTTTACAGCTTCCGGTGTGTAACTATGCATAAAAGGAATGAAGGCCTTTCTCCTTAAATACACTAGCATAGAAGATAGGTAGGCATTGTGTACCAGTAAATCTTCTACAGCACCGGAAGCAATCTTCTGGTAGTCAAGAACGAGGTTTATACCCTCCTGTAACTGTTCTTGACTGTCCGCGCCCGACAGCGAAAATAAACCATCCTTTATGGCTTTAAGAAACCAGTCAAGGTGATTCGTAATCGCCACTCCTTGTCGAGCAGTTTCCTCAAGTACTGCGGCCTGTTTGTTCGTGCAAGGAACATCCGGATTACTAGGCACTTTAGTATTGCTAGCGCATAAATACTGAAAGTCGCCGTTCACCTCTGCAGACCGGAAGCTAAACGGTGAGTTATGTACGCCGTAACTTGGTGTGTTTGGCTTCTGTACCGGGAACGGACCAGAAGATCCTGCAGGGCGGAAGCGAGCTTTTGGTCTCAACCTTATAGCACGTTCCTCCTGCGTAGCGGGTTCTGCTAACGTTCTATGGAATAAATGGCAGATAGAATGAATAGCAGTTGAGGCCGGCAGCGTGGTAGCCGACCTCGTAACCCGGTTTGACTCTCCTGATTCAGTTTCAATATCCCCCGCATGTGGGACCGGAAGCTGCATATCAGGAATTAAGTCATAGATGCCGGAAATAAGTTCATAATATTTCCTAGCATCCGGATCAGTATTGGTAGGTTCATTCAATTCAGATCTACCGTACTGGTCCCTATCCACTTCCATAGCTTCCTGCCAGGAGGGAGTATTGGAAGGGATAGTCCTCGACAAATTAGCTTCCGGTTTCCTAGACTGTTCAGTCAAAACCGGAAGCAGTGGCATACTACTTCGGAATTGACTGGTCATCATCTCTCTCAATTCCTTCATTTCCTCACGTTGCTGTTCCATACCGCGCAGTATGGCAGCCAATGTGGGATCAGTCACTTGAGAGTGGACCGGAAGCAAGGCCTGACGAGGTGTGTTCACACTCAAGGACCCTCCAGCTGGACGTGAGCACGGCCACTGTAAAGGTCGGTGAACAGGCATACGAGGTCGTAAACCGGAAGCACGTATAGGAGGACGCATCATACGATAAATTCCCGGTCCCGTACACCACCGGAAGCAGATATCTGACCTAAGCCACGCAAGGGCGAAGGTAGACCAGCAACCGGATGCCGCATAATTTGAACTGGTCTGATTGAGGGTTCTTGATAACGCAACTCAGACACAGGCAAAAAATTTGACATATTATGGGTACCTGAATACATACCATACTGCCGTTGTTGCGGGAACCTTAATCTCTGGTGGCCCAGAAGGCTCGTAGACACAAACGTCTCGGCAAGGGAACGAGGAAGGCCACCAGAGTAACCGGAAGCTGAGGTTGAGAAAATTCAGACAAACCGGAAGCAGCAGTTAAAGGCGTAACTGAGCGACCGGGAAGTCCAGGCCTCGACAGCGTCGAGGAAGGTATTTTCCCACCCCCGGACCCAAATGAAAATTTAACATTAGGCTCCTCACTGGTGCTGCCCAAGTTTTCATAATCATAAGTTGACTCCGATCGTGCGATCGGAGTCCCCTGGCTTTCCCACGCTAAGCCTGGGTCCGTCACCGATTTCCCTTCATCGTCACATCCAGGCGTCCGCTCAATAGGAATCTCCACTTCCACCGTCGTCGTCGTACCAGATTCCATATCCTCGATTACTCCTTCCACTTGTACCAACCGGGTCGATCCCTTACCTGATTGACCCTTCACCTGGCCTGAAATGGAAGCATCGTGAGCGGGGGGGGCGTTTGTTTATCTTTATTTACATCCAATAGGCTGACTAATGAAGACCCAGCTACTGAACTAACAAACCCCCTAGACTCCTCGCCTACATTAGTACGAGGAGACTGTGCTACATACGTCTCGTTTGCGAGATTGGCAGGCATAACGACACCATTCCCTTCGTTAGCTGCCAGAGAACCGGCCAGATAAACCTGGAATATGCCGGGCGCCCACACAATACACTCTTCACAGGCCGTGTCCCATGTACAGATTCTACCCTGGCGGCATGGCGGACACACTGAGTGAAGGTCATAACTAGGCTTGTCACCTCCACAAGACATGCATGACATTTGAGACATATTTTGAGCCATTTTTACGCTGATAACTTAGAGAATACTTCCCAAAGGGCTTCTTGCAGAAAATCAGACGTCTGAGGTAATCCAACTGTGAGTAGTTTCGCTAGAAAAGGCACTTTTTCACGGAGTTGACAATGTTTACTTCCAGCCCTACGAAGCAGTAGAACAAGAAGTAGAATTGTGGGTAGCTATGCAATCAGGTGACTAGCAGGGGAGATAACTGTGTCATTTAAATTCTTACTGTGATATTTCCTGTAGACAAGAAATGCAAAGAGTGGAAGTGAGGTAAGTTTTCAGCGCAAATAACATTATTATTTCTGCCGAAATATCCAGAATGGTCATTATTTCGTTGGATCTGGAGGAGAGGCTTTCCCGTCCGAAACAACATCCACTTCATTACATCCACCTTTTGTACCATCTACATTTAGCTTTCTCTCGAGTTCAAATTTCGTTTAAATAACTACTAAAAACAATCCTGTCAGTATGTTCTTCTTTCTATTGTTGGAACGGAATAATTTAATGCAATTCAATTACAGTGAATCTTTAAATCTCAACGTTCTTATCCGTTCTGTTACCGTTTCATTAAAATCAGATTATTAGGCTCCAGCCCTGTTCTTTAGTAACAATTATAACCTATTGTTCTTCAAAAGAATATTTTACTTCTATCGAGACATCTTATCATCCCTCTGTCTGAAACAATCTTCTTCGCCAGAATAACTTGCGTTTTATCTCCTGGACAGAACATGCCATTTTGGAAGGCCATAATGACTTAATTAACCCTATGCTACTTGCTGATAGTCTCATTTGTCAGCCTTGTATGTTCGGATAAATGCATGCGAGGGGATTTTGTTATGGACCCTCTTTTTTGAAGCAAGATATTTGCATGTAGCTTGATTGAAAGCCCGCTAAATATATATATTTTCAGAGAGCCCATACTTTAATTAATCTGTCTTTCAAAATATCTGCCCATTTGTGTCTAAAATAGAATGACCAGGCGAAAAAAATAAATAAACAAACAAAAAAAATTGATTTCGGCAACATACCGTGCGTTAGTATGTCCCAGCCAAATGAGAGTTTCCATAAAAAAATTTCATCACGATCGCCCATTTCAACCGGACGATCGTGCTACAATACCAGTACATCATTCCTGTGGGTTTTAATCCGACATATAAATCCGAGGAACGCTTTATTTCTATTGTAAACCCAACAGTCGGCTCGCCAAACTTTCCAACTACGCCATTTTCTTTCCGACGCACTGAACACCCACACAGACACACATCCGGCCAATCGCTGCCATTGTCTCACACGATGACCGCATTCTCAACTAATCGGCTTCGCGATACTAACAGAGCCCGGTCGAGGTCAATTTGGTCACGATGATGACATCTCTATCCAATCAAATCCTTCGTTATTCAATCCTATCCAATCAAATCACTCATCATAGATCGAAAGAGCCGGAAATGACCTTTAATATGAGACCTATATCTCTAACATTCTACCGCGGGAAATGGGATTTTGATAGCGTTGAAAATGGTCAAAAAATGGCAAATTCTTCGCCGATTTTCTCAATTTTCACCACAAGGAAGGTACGTCTTCAATAAAATAAACTTGTTATACGTTTATTGCATGATTTACAATAAAATTTGAAGGTATATTGTCGACTATTTCCTTGTCCAACGATGTGGACTACCGACGACCCTCACTTGAACATTTTACTGTGAGGCGATTTTTTTACGTGGTGGTCAATTGCAGCCGGTTTCGGCCGTTATGGGTATATACGGTGCCGGCCGGTTTTGGGCGGTATAAGTACGAAAGGGTTAAAGCAGTTAAACTAAAATATTAAGAGTACTGATATTAATTTATTAATCAGCTTGTGAAATATGGAAAAAAGCCAACACCGGCGGTATGATGGTTGAGGTAAATGAAACTTTTCTGGGTGGGGAGATCAATTTAATCCATACAGTCTGCTTTGGTAGGGCCAGAATGCCAGTCAGAGATAAAAAATATTGGATCCTCAGGGCCTGATCCAGGCCGTTTACAATTCTGTTGTAAAAATGTAAAGGATTTGGACCAGCGTGCACTTCTCTTATAGACTTAGTTTTGTTGTTGATCCACTGATAAGCCTGGCATAATGCAGGGAACGGACATGTCAGGCAAAAAACAGTACTGTCCGGTAAAATTGGTTTGTCCGATGCAGTTTATCAGTCCTGAATCTCTAGAAAATACAAAACCTGCTATGAGATCGCTTATAAAGGCAACCGCTTCATCTTAGTATTATTCCCCGAATTCATGTGCAAATTTCAACGAAAGTCAACTCGCCATGCTTGATGTTGTTGTTGAGGAATGGAATGTTGAAAGGGCATTCCTCGTGACCTACATTTTGATTGGTCTGAATTATCGACATCATCATCCACATTTACCATGTGTCTATGAGCACTTTACATCTCGGCTGTTTGTCAGGCAGTTGAAAATATTTATAGGCCGTCGGGTGAAGCGGGTCGGTCACATGGAATGAAATGTACATTGAAGGGAAACCTCGTGTTCGGTCAACAAAATGACGGGTCTGTAAAACTTTGACTTTACGTAAAAGAAAGTCTGTGACCAAGGGGAATTAGAAAGATCGAAAATACTGCCCAATACGGCAATAGTACAAAACCCCAAAAGCTCTACCTGCATCACCGCCATCTAGCGTGGCAGTGACATGAAATTTTAAGGACGATTTTAAGAAAAATCGACCATGGTATGATTACAGCTCTGGAAGTTAATATGTGAGAGATAAACCAAAAGTAAAAGGCAAAGGTCGCTTGAGAAATTTATTTGTGATTGGTTCAGCAAATCTCAGAAATAGTTTAATGAAGCAAAACATCAGTTTTTCTGACAATAGCTTTTGTCCTGACAAAGATGAAAATGTCCGGCAACTTTTTTTGACCAGCAGGACGAAATGTCCGGCTGATGATTTTGAATATTTCTACCCCTGTAATGCATAAGCAAAGTCACTCCGAATAAAGTTAACAAATATGCGTTGGTTAAATTTATTCGGAGTGACTTTGCTTATGAACATGATGAATTAGACTTAGTTTAATGAACTAGTTTCATAAATATGAACACTGGAGAAGTTTTTTCATCACATCCTAGGCAGTCTGGCCCTGCCATAGTCACACAAGACATCTCTATTTGTCACTTCTTATATGAAGAGTAGTTCCACTGTTTTCCCGAACTCGAAACTGGAGTATTAGACGACGTCTCCCTGTTACACAATGTGAATCTCTGCTGTTTCAATGAAGGAGGCCAGCAACGGCGCTACGACCCACAGGAATAGGCATGAATCCTGCTCCCTCCATACTGGCGGTCAGGAGTCCTGGGTGGGTTCAGCGGAAACTGTGTTAAACACTCTGAAGTTATCCAGTTTGTCTCTCTAACTGTGAACATTCTCTTACAGCAAATGTATCAAGCAAGGGGTAGCTAAGTGGTCAGATGACATAGGAAAGACCCGAGTAAACTCAATTATATTACCCAATAGAGAAAATTTTCCTGTTTATTAATAGTGGTATTAAATTGAGAACCTACCAATTATTCAAGGACAGTTTAATGTTTATCTTATACAGTAAATAACAGACAAGCCTAAATGCAAGTTTACGATGAGTGCTCACTCCTTGTTGATTGAAAATAGAAGGTATAACGATACACCAATTAATGAGAGAGTTTGCACAATGCGTAATTTAGGAATTATTGAGGATGTCAGAGGGGGTTCGTCTGAGGTATGCTTTCTTCTAGAATGCAGCAAATATGCAACTAACAAGTGTCAGCTATTAGCTGTGGCTAGGAATCTGAATTCTAACTGATTTACTCCAGTCTATACATGAGTTGGCTGTTGAGTTTGAAAGATGCTTTCCTTTGTAATGTGTAGCTGAATATATATATATAAAAGTATGGAAATCCGGAAATCCTCTACGTAAGGTTCTATTTATTATGTAAATTCTGATAGCAGTGATTTGTAAGTCGCTTTTGCGGCACTCATTGGGTGGGGCATTGGCATAATTAAGGGAGGGAACTCATGGGGATATGTTTTTATGATTGTCTGTTCACATAGGGCGCTGTGATTAAAAAATAAAGGTTCTGATCCACGTTCAGTGATTGTAGGTCAACATTTTGAGTATGCATGGATAAGTTTTCTCATCAGTCCTAGGCCTAATGCTTCGTAGGATTTCAAAAACTCAGCCAGATCATCAACTACCCACGTGTATACTCGCCACTACAAAAACATGACCAGTGGTAGTCCAGGGTTCTGCCCAGAAATGATTTAGTGCCAGGCACCAGAGGGAGCGAAGCGACCGATCGAAGGAGCGAAGCGACTGAGGGGGGGAGAGTCCGACAGCTCTCGGCCTTAGGCGATTTTTTTAAATTAGCATAGGGAATGGTGCTCTGTCAGAGCAATTGAGAAGTAAATGTTTCTAGTCCTAAATACAGGAAACTGGAAAAGATACACAAATTTGAATTGAGAAAGGTCAGGATCAGACATCACCAAATCACCAGAGAGCCATATTCTCTATGGATGTATTTATTTGGCATTCAACTTCAAGGTGCCTCATCTGAAGAGTACATAAAAATAATCAATGAACAATAAAGCACACACAAAAAATAACTGGTTATAAATTACTAAATTTAAAACACAACAATGATTTTATAATCGATTTCTTAGTAATAACCGATAATAAAATCATTGTTGTGTTTAAATTTAGTAATTTTTCTCTTTATAAATCCATAATTTTTTTTTCTTTTTAAGGTAGAAACTAATGACTGGACTGCAGAAATTATGCAATGTTGTTTAGGCTGGATATATAAAACGTCCAGTATAATATGCCTCCAATCTCCAAGACCAGCAGACGAGTGAAAACGGATACCATCGGAATGTGTGTCAACTGTTACAATGTATGGTCAATTAGGCTAAAAATAGATTACTCAGGAATCTCCATTTTAATACTGGATTCAAGTGTACGCGTACTGTTAACTTCAGATTAGCTACTAGCCATATTATATCTCATAGTAGTAGATCTAATAGACTGATTACGTACGAGCGAGCGCACACGTGTGTGATATAATTAAAATATTTTTTGGAAGCTGACGTTTTAGAACAACAACAACTGAACGCCAACAAAAGATTTACCTTAATTGGACCTCTGGCGCTTCTGTGAAAAGAAGTTTTTCAAAGTTGCTTGGTGCTTCATGACAATGATTTATAAAATACATGTCAAGTGATATTTGTGGCTCGGGAAAACTTTGTAGCAGACGAAATAACAACCCCCATTCTCCGATCAAATGATTTGCTTCCTTCACGCATCGTGGCAAACACAGCTCGCCTGACGCGAGATTCTGGGATTTCGGTAGCCTTCCGCAATACCACCGGCTAACAGCGATCAGCATGATCACGAGGGTTCCCGTATATTTCGAACAATTTACGGCAGATGATGAGGAAGCGTGGCGTGGACCAGGGTAAACATGGCAGAGCTACCTGGAAACGTATAATGCCGACATATTTTTGCAAGTACCATTAAAATTACTGACATTTTCGAGTGCTGGGCGCATCATTTTTTTTGCTTTAGTGCCGGGCGGCTGGAATTAGTCCCGGGCGCTCCCGCCCAGCGTGGGCCGAACCCTGGTAGTCTCTCCTGTTTGTAAAACTTGCGAGAGCTATTGGTCACGCTCCTATATCTTGCATTGTGAGACTGATCACTGTTTTGCAAGATTGATCACTCTTGTTCGCTTTACTCTCCAAAACATTTTCATTTTTCAGGAGAGTGATCAGTAACTCTCCTGGGAGAAAAGTTAGGTGCTCTTCTGTTAGGTGAGTGATGGAGAGACTGCCGTGGATCATTGCGTATGGGAACTCATGACATGTACATTGTATAGTTGATGGGGTTCACCCTAACTAAGGTATATACCATACTTTAGCATCATGGAGGCCATGATGGGTAATGTGAAACCTTGAAGTACATTCAAGTGTAGCTCTCTCGCAATTGTGATGATCCATCTGTAAATAATGGTACATAAACAAGTATGTTGAATCGTTACCGTACCTGCATGCGGGTACATGCATACATCTGTTGTCCGACAGCAATGCAGCCAGGATAGTAATCTGAGCTGGATTGGACTCCCCAACCAACCCTGAAAACAACCTCCTCCACCACACACACACCACCACCAAGCAGAGAATTTGTGATACAGGTGGATTCAGGACAAAAATGTTGGTGACAGTCGCAGTAAAACTGTCTTTTGCACATTGTCAATCCGAAATTTTAATGATGTGTTGTGCTGTGAATGTTCAAATTGTTGATGTCCTTTATTTCAGGACAGAAACACAAATGGAAAGTTTTAGGAAATGAAAAACATATATATGCATATCAATCTTTGGGGATATTCTGATATTGTGCGAACTTTTACCTCAGCTTCAATGCGTGGAGTGTTTTCTTGTTCATTTTGAAGGGCGAGTGATGAAACTTTCCCCGGCACCTTCTTTATCTTCCTCCGCTTTGCCTTTTTTGTGTCCTGTGCGCTCATGTTTGATAGTCGATTTAACGCCGGGAAAACAAAACACAATGTTATGGGTTAAAATGTCACTTGCTAACGTAATTCAACATGAATATAAATTTCTTCATCCATCAGAGAAATACCCAAAATCAATATGGCGGACACTTGGGCAATTTCCCAGAATTCTTTTCGAATAAAAATTTTCCGGTGCAAATGACAGTGGACTAAGGGAGAGAACTTTGTATGATCCATAGTACTGAAAACAGGGAAGACCCGCAGAACTCTGTACATGCATGGTTACTGTTCGGAAGGCCGAATCTTAGAGTTCCATTTGGGGGGATGGGGTCCTAATAAATGTAATAACACTAAATCAAATAACACTACCGGTATGTGTTAATCATGTGACACCTGATCATTTTCCCTAGCATCAACCACATTATGCGATAATCTTATGTGACCCCCACGCAGAAAGATTTAACACGGGCCAAATTAAGTGTCAGTTACGCACGTTTCGCACCTGTGATTAGTGCGATTGAATTTTTTTGCGAATCACTTTATTGTCACACATAAATATCTCGGCAACCATGTGCTTTATTTAAAAATAAACACGAGGAATAGTTTTCTCCAAAAATAAACACGACGAATAGTTTTCTTGAAATATACCATTTTTCTTAGACATCCATCAGAGAAATACCCTACATTTCCCTTAGAAACCAAATAACGAAATTGAAGCGATAAACAGATTAAATATTTTTAACTGACACACGTGACAGAGTGATTAATAGACTCCATACCTGAACTCCATGTTGTTCCTACAAAGAGTCTGATCGAAATATATGCACCGTATATATATTTAATACAATATAATATGGACTGTTGTAGTGCCGGTACGGTATCAACGAGAACACCGGGTCTACATGATCTTAATATATAAATATCTTTCCAGTCTCCAGAAAATTGTATTATACCTGAATTATTCTTCTTAGCTACAACTAACAGACTAAAAGTATCAATTATCATTGTTACAATTCAAATCCTGCTGTATATTTTGTTTTGTCACACTGTGTTGATAAACTGAGTTGTACAATAAACTGACTGATTGGTTGATTGATTGATTGATTGTTTGAATGATTGATTGATTGGATGTGCAGTGTGCATGGCCAGCTGCAAATGAGACGGAAATTTCGCCTATGAAAATATTTCTTCACCAAAATAAGTACGGATGAAAGTAACCCCGAAAATGGAAGTCGTTGTGATATAAAATTCTATATTTGGGCTGCGATTATGCCATCGTCAGGAATACATATGAACATTTAGAGTAGGTAGGCCTACCGTTTTCAGCCACCTATGTATTCAGGTTTAAGTTGAAAAAGGGCGGTAGTAGTATAGTAAGTGCATTTAATATAATATTGACCTTTGACCTCTGCGGAGGTCACGTGGAGGTGGGGAGGTCAAAGGTCAATGAGTGCACTTGAGCATGTACTGACCTGTATCCTCTCATTCCGTCCATCATCTGACCTTGGATCATGTTTAGACATGTTAGGGGATTCCTCCGCGGTGATGCGGTCTGGCGGTGATGCGGTTTGCTTCCGCGGACAGAAAGTAGTCCCAAAAACGCAGGTTTCGTGAGAATGTTCGGCAATCTTCGGCAGTCCTAGTGGACCGATTGGGTCGAGTGAGGTGTCAAAGTGAAGCGCTCCTCCAGGGCCATCCAATAATGGGTGGTTGCATGTAAATTGAGGATTTCTCCCCGAAAATATAAAAAGCGAAACACGGACCTTACCCCTACAATAGGGGAAAGCCCCTATCAACCATGTCCAAAAGGGCTACTATCGGTCCCCCGGGCTTATCGGGATCTGCTGAGGGAGGTAGGGTGGGGGAGTGAGTGTATGTAAAAGTTTCTCCAGAAAAAATTATAAAAAGCTGAACACGGACTTTACCTCTACAATAGGGGCCTGATTCGCACATTGGCATCTATACGGGAAAATGCCTGTATGGGGTATGGGGGTGGTCATTTTTTTTGTGGATTTTACTGTGGGTTGTTTGGTCTTGTTTTTCACGTCTCACCACGAAAAATACAATGGGAAGGGTCCCGAAGTTAAGCGGTGAAATTTTTTGAAAAGTTCACGGAGGACTGGATACTGGCTCAGGGGGATAGGTCCATACTCGGAAATTCACACATGCTCATTGCGGTATGGGTTGTTTGGTCTCGTTTTTCACGTCTTACCACGTAGAAGACCATGTGTGGGGTCTCGAAGTTAAGCGGTCAAAGTTTTCGAAAAGCTCACGGAAGTCTGGATAGGCCCATAGGCCCATACTGGCTCAGGGGGATAGGTCCATACTGGGAAATTCACACATGTTCATTGCGGTATGGGTTGTTTGGTCTTGTATTTCACGTCTCACCACGTAGAACACGATGGGCGGGGTCTCGAAGTTAAGCGGTGAAATTTTTCGAAAAGTTCACGGAGGTCTGGATAGGCCCATACGCCCATACTGGCTCAGGGGGATAGGTCCATACTGGGCAATTCACACATGTTCATTGCGATATGGGTTGTTTGGTCTTGTTTTTCACGTCTCACCACGTAGAACACGATGGGTGGGGTCCCGAAGCTAAGCGGTGAATCTTTTTGAAAAAGTCACGGAGGTCTGTATAGGCCCATAGGCCCATAATGGCTCAGTGGATAGGTTCATGCTGGGTGGACGTTTTGGGGTCTAGGTGAACCCTTGTGGTCCGATGGTGTCGTATGAGGTCTTATTTTGAAGCTCTCGTGGAGGAGCATCCGACTGGACTAATGTTCCGTCCGTTTTCAATATTCTGCGCATGAGCAGTCTGGCCGTAGTATAGAAAGCAGGCATTTTGGGGTGCTTGGGGGTGTTTTTGGGGTAGAGATGGACCACTATTGGCCCAAATGGGTCGTGGGAGGTGTCAAAGTGAAGCTTTTGTGGGGTAGAGTCAGAATGGCGTGTTTTTTATTGCAAGTCGCATCAATCTGCGCATGCGCAGTTGGGTGTAGTAAGTAAAATGGTCATTTTGGGGGTGCGTGGGGGTGTGTTTGGGGTAGAGATGGACCATCCTTGGTCCGAATGTGTCGTGGGAGGTGTCATTTTGTAGCTCTCGGGGTGTAGACCCCGATTTAAGGGATGTCCACAGCATCTGTGATGTCATTGGTGACGTCATCAGTACGAGTAGTAGCGAAAGTGGACATTTTGGGGCAGTGAAGGAAGGTATTTGGTGTAGAGATGGACCATCCTTGGTCCGAATGCGTCCTGTGGGGTATCATCTTGTAGCTTTCGGGGAGGAAACCCCGATATGAGGGATGTCCACAGCATCTGTGACGTTATTGGTGACGTCATCAGCACGAGTACTAGCGAAAGTGAGCATTTTGGGGCAGTGAAGGAAACTATTTGATGTGGAGATGGACCATCCTTGGTCCGAATGCGTCCCGTGGGGTGTCATCTTGTGGAGACCACGATTTGAGGAATGTCCACAGCATCTGTGATGTAATTGGTGACGTCATCAGTACGAGTAGTAGAGAAAGTGAGCATTCTGGGGGCAATGAAGGAAGGTATTTGGTGTAGAGATGGACCATCCATATCTGTCATGCATTATGCCATATATTTGCTGTATTATACCATATCTGTCCTGCATTATACCAAATCTGTGCTGTATTATACCATATCTGTCCTGAATTATATCATACCTGTGCTGTATTATACCATATCTGGCCTGTGTTAAACAATATCTGTCCTGTTTTATACCAAAGCTGTCCTGTATTGTACCATATTTGTCCTCTATTATACCATATATGTCCTGTATTATACCAAATCTGTCCCGTATTATACAGTATCTGTCGTGTCTTATATCAAATCTGTGCTGTATTATACCAAATCTGTGCTGTATTATACAGTATATGTCTTATATTATACCAAATCTGTGCTGTATTATACCATATCTATCCTGTATTGTACCATATATGTCCTGTATTATACAGTATATGTTCTGTATTATACAATATTTGCCCTCTATTATACCATATATGTGCTGTATTATACCATATCTGTGATGCATTATACAAGATCTGTCCTGTATTATACAATATCTGTGCTGTATTATACAATATCTGTCCTGTGTTATATCATAGCTGTGCTGTATTATACAATATCTGTCCAGTATTATACAATATCTGCCCAGTATTATACAATATATGTTCTGTATTATACCAAATCTGTGCTGTATTATACAATATCTGTCCTGTGTTATACAATATCTGTCCTGTATTATACCAAATCTGTCCTGTGTTGTACCATATTTGTCCTCTATTATACCATATATGTTCTGTATTATACAATATTTGCCCTCTATTATATTATATCTGCGCTGTATTATACTATATTTGTCCCGAATTATACCATATCTGTGCTGTATTATACAATATCTGTCCTGTGTTATACAGTATCTGTCCTGTATTATACTAAATCTGTCCTGTATTGTACCATATTTGTCCTGTATTATACAATATATGTTCTGTGTTATACCAAATCTGTGCTGTATGATACAGTATCTGTCCGGTATTATACCAAAACTGTGCTGTACTATACCATACCTGTCCTGTATTGTACTATATATGTCCTGTATTATATAATATATGGATAACCGCTATATAAATGAGGCAGTGAAGGATATATATCCACCTTCACTGGATTTGAAGGAAACTACAGATAGCCCTACAGGCACATCATATTTAGATCTATATCTCTATAAAAATGAAGCGGGCATTCTCTCTCGTCGACTTCATGACAAAAGAGATGATTACAATTTCGACATCGTAAACTATCCCATTCTGGACAGTAATATTCCAGTGGGACCTGCATATGGCGTATACATATCTCGCTTAGTAGCATTTGCTAGATCCTGTGTTAGGTGTGACGATTTTAATCAACGCCACAAAACACTGGTGCAGAAACTTAAAAAACAGGGCTATTCCACCAAGCGCCTACACTCAAAGTTTCTCAAATTTGGCGATACATATCGCATGCTGATAACAAAATACGAATGTAGCGTGCAAGATCTATGGCGCTACGTTTCGTAACTTGTGTCTAATTCCGCTTAACCCGGGGCTAGGGGCCGTATGAACCCATGTACTTCAAGAACCTCATGGTACTCATATGAACAGTCACAATCAAAACATCATTCTTTAGATGACTTTACAACGAATATTATAGATTAAGAATACTGATCGGCGATACGGATTTGATATTTTTGGAACATCATGATGTCTTGCCGGCATCATTGAAAACTGTTGACCGCTCCTCTCTTGCAGGAAACAAGCCTATGTTTATGTATACTATGATTGTCTTTTTGAATTTGGTGCTAATACTGTTATGTGGAAAATGGAATAGGTCTTTGGATTATGGACGCGGATATTCTCTAATGGACGACGGCTGGATTATGAATGACGGACTAGACGCTTGTAATTATACAATCGGATAGCGGTTGTCGTGAATAACAACAAGTTCAGGAATGTTCATACAGTTTATTATCCCAATGTTACATCATACCCAGGCTGGGGGAGCCGCCCTGGGTATGTTTAGTAAATCCACAGCAAAAGAAATTGAAATATCAAACATCATGTTTTATTATTTAACGCACCATTACATTAGGTACGAGCGTTTACTGAGCTCAAGCCAACGATCAGCATGTAGACATATAGAGTATGTAAGGCATGTTATGGTATTCATCAGCGCACGGGTGACGCATTCAGCCGAAGGGGTTGATCAGTTTAACCACGAAGAACGTAACATTGGTGACCCTCTCCACTGTTCACTTGGTGTTGGGGCGTTGTTGTTAGGCCCATTCCAAGGGATCCACGGTGTCCAGTTTCTCCATCTTCATTTTATCCAGCCAATTTCTACGTTCCCACTTCGAACTTCCCTTGATATATCTGGACCCCTTCAATGTTCAAATAACTTATAAATAGACACGAGACGTCACTGACCTCGAAAACATTTTAAATTCGAAATGGGTCGCACAAGAGCGTTATTGATTGGCTGACCTAAATAGTGGGCACCTTATTAGGAGGAAAGACGCCGCTAATAGAGGATGATGTCACTCTACGTGACTTCACTCGCAATCGATGTTTACGTTCTGATTGGTTCTTCTGTCGTTAGTAGGTGAAATTTACACCTCGGATTTTGAACACTGAAGGGGTCAGATAAATCAAGGCAGGTTCGAAGTGGGAACGTAGAAATTGACTGGATAAAATGAAGATGAGTTTCTCCAGCATCATCTCCAGTGACGCACGATTGGTAATAGTGAAAGGATGGTCGTACACTTGGTTGTTGGCACTGGAATAGAAATAGCGCAGTTGATCCGTCTCTTTGTGGCGTAAGATGTACCCGAAAGCGACGTTCAATTTGAAGGCCGTAGTTTGATCGTTGAAGATGGCTTCCACGTAGCTACGTAGACGGGCGAGGTCGGTCAGTCGGAAATTGTAGTTATCTTGAATAGGGCGATGACGGTTGAAACAGTGCCGTATCATGGGCTAATGGCGCCGATAGATGTCACTCACTGGATGGGCGTCCTGTAAGAGATCCCTAGGAACATTTATAGGCTCGTCCAGAAAATGTTCGATGTTGTCAGGCGTATGACTCGAAACCGTAACGCTGGAGTCCGGCTGGATATCCAGGCCCTTCTGACCTGTGGGTATAGGCGGGCTCTCCGTCATCGCATCACCAGTGGCGTTCGTCTCCCCGGGCTCATCATCACTGGGCCTGACCTTCCGCGGCTCCTCTTCAGTGGGAAGTTGTCGCTCATGGGCATGAATCAAACATTGGTGTCGCAGCAACTGACTGGTCAGTTTGAATAGCCGACCACATTCCTCGCATGGACGCTTGGGTGACCCATGAATTAAACGTTAATGGCGCAATAAAGCATCTTCCCGATTAAATGACCGTGCGCAAGGTATACAAGTATACCGTCCGCCGTTGTGGGCGGCGGTGTCGTGGCGACATAAAATTGTCTAGACGAGTAAACTGCTTCTGGCAAGTTGTGCAAGTGAACATCTTGGCGGTTGACAGCGTGTCTGATGAAACGGCCAGGTCGCTTCCCTTTTATAGCACGCTAGCTGGTGAGCTATTGTAAGCACACTCAGTTCAACTACCCCCAAGTCGAGGACCGAGATGTACTGGTGTACGACTGAGCCGCATTGCGCGCGTGTGTGTGTGTTTGTATTTGAATCCAACCGTGCACAATGTCGAATTACGTTCTCTCCGAAAACTTCCTCTCATCGCATCAATATGCTCAGACCCATTCAATATAAACATAACAAAGAGACATCAACAACAACAGGCACATTGCGTAATACACGTTTCATTATCCTCACACCACCACCACCACCACCTGGCGTTGATGCCTTCATCGATCAGCATGTAGACATATAGAGTATATACGGCATGTTATGATAATAATCACTGCACGGGTGACGCATTCAGCCGAGGAGGTTGATCAGTTTAGCCACGAAGAACGTAACATTGGTGACGATTTCCACAGTCCATTGGGTGTTGGGGCGATGTTGTTGGGCTCATTCCAAGGGATCCACGGTGCCCAGTTTCTCCAGCATCGTCGCTAGCGACGCACTATCCGTGATGGTAAACGGTTGGTCAAATACCCGGATGTTACTGCTCGGGTAAAAGTATCGGACTTGGTCTGTCTCCTTATGCTGCAGCACATAACCAAACGCCAGATTCAACTCGAAGGACGTAGTTTGATCGTTGAAGTTGGCTTCCACGTAGCAGCGTAGACGGGCGAGGTCGGTCAATCGGAAATTGTAGATATCTTGAATAGGGCACAAGCCAACCACTGGCTATTTATTTCCTTTTTTACGATTTTATTCTTAGGTTCATTTTATTTCAACAACTGCGCGCGCGTGTGTGTGTGTGTATGTGTGAGCAGTGAATTTTACATCCGGGACCTTGTCAACATCCGGATTTCCCAGTGGGTTTTCCCGTCGTTCCACCGTCTTCCATCCGGGTACTGCGGTTTTACATCCGGCTTCTCATCTTACATCCGGGGTTGTCCATGTTTACTGTCACGTGACCGGAACCGGAAGTTGTCACAAGACAGGTGGCGCCCCGATATTGTCCTACTACTTCCGACAGAGGGCGCTACCTGTCTTGTGACAACTTCCGGTTCCGGTCACGTGACAGTAAACATGGGAAAACCCGGATGTAAAATGAGGACCTGGATGTAAAACCACTGTACCCGGATGAAAGACGGAGGAACGACGGGAAAAACCCACTGGGAAACCCGGATGTTGGCAATATCCCGGATGTAAACTCCACTGCCCACACATACACACACACACACACACAAACACGCGCGCGCGAGCAATGCGGCTCATTCCTACTCCAGTACATCTCGCTCCTCGACTTGGGGGTAGATGAACTGAGTGTGTTAAAAACCGATCACCAGCTAGCGTGCTATAAAAGGGAAGCGGCCTGGCTGTTTCATCAGACACGCTGTCAACCACCAAGATGTTCACTTGCACAACTTGCCAGAAGCAGTTTACTCGTCTAGACAATTTACATCACCACGAGACCGCCGCCACAACGGCGGACGGTATACTTGTATAACCTGCGCACGGTCATTTAGTCGGGAAGATGCTTTACTGCGCCATGAATGTTCAATTCATGGGCCACCCAGGCGTTAATGCGAGGAATGTGGTCGGCTTTTCAAACTGACCAGTCAGTTGCTGCGACAACAACGCTTGATTCATGCCCCAGTGCCATGGTATGAGCGACAACTTCCCACTAAAGAGGACCGCGGAATGTCAGACCCAGTGAAGATGAGCCCGGGGAGACGAACGCCACTGGTGATGCGATGACCGAGAGCCCGCCTATACCCACAGTTCAGAAGAGCCTGGATATCCAGACGGACCCCAGCGTTACGGTCTCGTGTCATACGCCCGACAACATCGAACATTTTCTGGACGAGCCCATAAATGTTCCTAGCGGTCTCTCACAGGACGCCCATCTATCGGCACCATTGGCTCATGATACGGCACTGTTTCAACCGTCATCGCCCTATTCAAGACATCTACAATTTCCGACTGACCGACCTCGCCCGTCTACGTAGATACGTGGAAGCCATCTTCAACGATCAAACTACGACCTTCAAATTGAATGTCGCTTTCGGGTACAACTTACGCCACAAAGAGACGGATCAACTGCGCTATTTCTATTCCAGTGCCAATAACCAAGTGTACGACCATCCTTAGATGGACGACTCTATAACGAATATTATGGATTAAGAATACTGATCAGCGATACGGAATTGATATTTTTGGAACATCATGATGTCTTGCCGGCATCATTGAAAACTGTTGACCGCTTCTCTCTTGCAGGAAACAAGCCTATTTTTATGTATACTATGATTGTCTTTTTGAATTTGGTGCTAATGCTGTTATGTGGAAAATGGAATAGGTCTTTGGATTATGGACGCGGATATTCTCTAATGGACGACGGCTGGATTATGAATGACGGACTAGACGCTTGTAATTTCACTATTACCAATCGTGCGTCACTGGAGATGATACTGGAGAAACTGAACTCTGTGGATCCCTTGGAATGGGCCCAAAAACAACGCCCCAACACCAAGTGGACAGTGGAGAGGGTCACCAATGTTACGTTCTTCGTGGTTGAACTGATCAACCCCTCCGCTGAATGCGCCGCCCATGCACTGATGAATACCATAACATGCCGTACATACTCTATATGTCTACATGCTGATCGTTGACTTGAGCTCAGTAAACACTTGTACTTAATGTGACGGTGCGTTAAATAATAAAACATGGTGTTTGATACTTCAATTTGTTTAGCTGTGAACATACTAAACATACCCAGGGCGGCTCCCCAGCCTGGGTATGATGTAACATTGGGGATAATAAAATGTATGAACATTGCTGAACTTGTTGTTATTCACAACAATCGCTATCCGATTGTATAATACAGAACATGTATTGTATAATACAGGACATATATGGTACAATACAGGACAGATATGGTATAATACAGCACAGATTAGGTATAATACAGGACAGATAATGTATAATACAGCACAGATTTGGTATAATACAGAACATATATTGGATAATACAGGATAAATATGGTACAATACAGGACAGATTTGGTAGAATACAGGACAAATATTGTATAATACAGGACAGATATTGTATAATACAGCACAGATATGGCATAATTCAGGACAGATATGGTAAAATACAGCACAGATTTGGTATAATTCAGGACAGATAAGGTAAAATACAGCAAAGATATGGTATAATGCATGACATATATGGTATAATAGAGGACAAATATTGTATAATATAGGACAGATATGGTACAATACGGGACAGATACTGTATAATACAGCACAGATTTGGTATAACACAGGACAGATATTGTATAATACAGCACAGATATGGTATAATACAGGACAGATATTGTATAATACATCACAGATAGGGTATAATACAGGACAGATATTGTATAATAGAGGACAAATATTGTATAATACAGAACATGTTGTATACTACAGGACATATATGGTACAATACAGGATAGATATGGTATAATACAGCACAGATTTGGTATGATACAGGACAGATACTGTATAATACAGCACAGATTTGGTATAATACAGCACAGATTTGATATGCTGTATAATACAGGACATATATGGTATAATAGAGGACAAATATGGTACAATACAGGACAGATTTGGTATAATACAGGACAGATATTGTTTAACACAGGACAGATATTGTTTAACACAGGTCAGATATGGTATTATACAACACAGATATGGTATAATTCAGGACAGATATGGTATAATACAGCACAGATTTGGTATAATGCATGACCGATATGGATGGGCCATCTCTACACCAAATACCTTTCTTCAATGCCCCCAAAATGCTCACTTTCGCTACTATTCGTGGTGATGACGTCAAGAATAACGCCATAGATGCTGTGGACATTCCTCAAATCGTGGTCTCCACCCCGAAGGCTACAATATGACACCCCACAGGACTCATTCGGACCAAGGATGGCCCATCTCTACACCGAATACGTTCCTTCACTGCTCCAAAATGCCCACTTTGGCTATTTCTCGTACTGATGACGCCACTAATGACGTCACAGATGCTGTGGACATCTCTCAAATCGGGATCTCCACCCCGAAGGCTACAAGATGACACCCCACAGGACTCATTCGGACCAAGGATGGTCCATCTCTACACCAAATACGTTCCTTCACTGCCCCAAAACGCCCACAATGCGTCACCAATGACGTCACAGACGCTGTGGACATCCCCCAAATCGGGGTCTACACCGCGAGAGCTACAAAATGGCACCTCCCACGACACATTCGGACCAAGGATGGTCCATCTCTACCCCAAACACACCCCCACGCAACCCCAAAATGGCCACTTTACTTACTACGCCCAACTGCGCATGCGCAGATTGATTCGGCTTGCAATAAAAAACACGCCATTCTGATTCTAGCCCACAAAAGCTTCACTTTGACACCTCCCACGACCCATTTGGATCAATAGTGGTCCATCTCTACCCCAAAAAACCCCGACGCACCCCAAAATGCCTGCTTTCTATACTATGGCCAGACTGCGCATGCGCAGAATATTGAAAACGGACAACACATTAGTCCAGTCGGATGCTCCTCCACGAGAGCTTCAAAATAAGACCCCATAGATACCATCGGGCCACTAGGGCCCCACCTAGACCCCAAAACATCCACCCAGCATAGACCTATCCACTGAGCCAGTATGGGCCTATACAGACCTCCGTGACTTTTTCAAAAAAAATCACCGCTTAGCTTCGGGACCCCGCCCATCGTGTTCTACGTGGTAAGACGTGAAAAACATGACCAAACAACCCACATCGCAATGAACATGTGTGAATTTCCGAGTATGGAACTATCCCCCTGAGCCAGTATGGGCCTATGGCCCTATCCAGACCTCCGTGAACTCTTCAAATTTCACCGTTTAACTTCGGGACCCCTCCCATCGTATTTTTCGTGGTGAGACGTGAAAAACGAGACCAAACAACCCATAGAAAAATCGACAAAAAAATGACCACTCCCATACCCCATACAGGCATTTCCCCGTATAGATGCAAATGTGCGAATCAGGCCCCTACTGTAGAGATAAAGTCCGTGTTCCGTTTTTTATATTTTTTTCTGGAGAAACTTTTACATACCCCCACTCCCCCACCCTACCTCTCTCAGCAGATCCCGATAAGCCCGGGGTCCGATATTAGCCCTTGTGGACATGGTTTCCCCTACTGTAGGAGTAATGTCCGTGTTTCGCTTTTGATATTTTGGTGAGAAATCCTCAATTTACATGCAACCACCCATTACTTGATGACCCTGGAGGAGCGCTTCACTTTGACGCCTCACTCGACCCAATCGGTCCATTAGGGGCCCCTCTCGCCCCCGAAGATTGCCGAACATTCTCACGAAAACCCGCGTATTTGGGACTACTTTCTGTCCGCGGAAGCAGACCGTATCACCGCCAGACCGCATCACCGGGGAGGAATCCCCGAACATATCTAAATATGATCCAAGGTCAGGTGAGGAATTTTTTTTCTTTTGAGCTAGAGAAGTTTCACTGTAAAGGTACAGTGATGCATCATTGTTGTAGCCAATTCAAAACTAGTTCACAAAAACGTGGCAGAGGTCAATGGTGTTTCTTTTATAATTTTGGAAATCTAACGCTAAACCCAAGAAGTTGGAATAACGCTAAATCCCAGAGATTATAATTAGTCAAGGAGGTTTCACCTCTGTCCTTCGTGTTATGGGCGGATTATGGTTTGAAAATGGACGCTCTAAAATTTAGAAATACGATATATGGAAAGGCATATTCATATGCCCACACCATAGCGAGGGTTTCCATTTCTGTTTGGCTGCAGCGATTTTCTACGTACGTCAGCGGGCGATCTACTTGTGTAGTCGACCCCTCTTCCATCCTGGATTAATATTTCGCCTAGACCAACAAGCTAGGCACCGGTAAGAAATCCGACGTCTTTCTCGAATTCAGAAGTCCGATGCGAAAGTTAGTTAGTTTCTTTGGCTCATTGGATCATATTTATTGAACACATATCAGAATTATAAAATATCTTGTGGGGGCTGCATGTCGGACTATTTGGGAGCGATTCTTGTTCTTTGTGCATGTGGGATAGCAGTAACTTATTTCGGTCCGAGATAATCTTTAATGCGATATCGTGGACGCGGATGAGATACTACAGCCTTGGTTCATGGAAAGCCCATGTTGGTACTAAATGTAGTGATGGACTGGAACCAGGATGCAGTTACAAATTCTCCACCTGTATGAACCACCGTTACTAACAGTTCATTGCATAGTATCTAGGTCGGAGCATAGTACTCCACTTCCAAATTTTTGCAATTGAATAATGTCATCAATACTGCGATGGCAAGAGTAAAACATTTATATAACTTTCAAATGATGGGGAAAAATACCCCCAGTTATTACGATGGGGTGAAACCCTGATGACGTCCGCTTCTGTCACTTCAAAGTTGCATTTGTATATCCTATACTGCAGTGATGGTAGCAGTGTCTCGGTCCTGATCACATGGGTATGTGCTATTCAAAAATCGGAGTGTGTACGCTTCTGGGTCCCGAAACCACTGAGTACACTGAGGCCGGTACTCCGTCGCCCGCCCCTCTCGTCATATGTGACTCGCCTTGGTGGTGGCCTAAGCCATGTAAACATAGTTGATCTTCTGTAGCCAATTTTGTGATATTCCCCACTTCTGTCCCCCTCTGGTACTGGATCTGCGTGATGGGGGAGGAGTGGGGACCTCAGTTGATGGAGACAGTGACGCACTCGAATCCTGCATGTTGTTCACGAGTTTACTCCTGCACCAAGGCGGAGGTACCCAGATGAACTCTTCCTCATTCTCCACGTCACAGCTCAATTCCTCCCAGGAGTGGTCAGTAGGTAGATTTCCTGATTTCTCCCGCTGTGATTAACCTGTTTTGACCGTCTCATTTTATGCTTCGGAATATTTACAGGTTAACTGTCACAAGGCAAGAGCAAGTTTCGATGAAAGCACCTCAGACGCCCCTCTCCCCTTTCTGATTTCAACACGTACACTGATGGGGTCCGTGTCCGTGTCCGTTGATATCTTTGGAACATCATGATGTCTTGCCGGCATCATTGAAAACTGTTGACCGCTTCTCTCTCGCAGGAAAGTAGCCTATGTTTATGTATACTATGATTGTCTTTTTGAATTTGGTGCTAATGCTGTTATATGGAATATGGAATAGGTCTTTGGATTATGGACGCGGATATTCTTTAATGGACGACGGCTGAATTATTATTGACGGACCAGACGCTTGTAACTAACTCATACACTGGCTTTCGTCACCCATCTGGTGTACCACGAGGTGGATCTGATCTTCACAGAACGATAGTTTACGCGGGTTTCCTGGAGCCGTTCATGATGAGAAAACGAGGTCCCTGGATATAATGGTAGTGCCGAAGACTAAGCGGCCATGTAAAGCTTCAGTTTTGTAGAACGCTTCGCTGCAATTTTCTCGGCCAAACCATAAGCCTCCTCCGTACAGTTCTTCTGTTTCGCAGCGAACGAAGAATGATTGTCACCAGGTTCCCAAGTTCAGACTCAAACATGATAACGTTAAAGAAGAATAAAGCAGGGGGGAGCACCTCGTCGATTCATTTTGAGTAGAGTTATATGCATGAAAGACTTTCTCAACATGGCCTTCCAGCTAAATTTTTGTATCTCCGATAAGGTCCTCAACATGTTGACCATTGTCATGTTAAATCGTTCCACCTACCAGTTCTCTCCTGAGTGGTACGGCATGGTACGACTCCTCAGCACATCTTGTCCAGATAGTAAATATCTCATTATCAAACCCCGTGAGTCATGATGCAATCTTGCAGGGAGCCCGAAATGATTAAAAATATTGTCTGCTACGGTTCTTTCAGACTGGCATTGTATTTACTCAGGAATCCCACAGCCCTGGGGCCCACTTACATGACTGATAACAGTGAAACGATAAACGAAAAAAACACAAAAAAGCACGTACACATATGCGTAACGGGTAAAGTGGTCCATCACATCCAACTTGGTCACTAGTTGAGATGGTCTCTAGTGGACCCTATACACTCCTTCGTGACGTAATGTTCGATGTCCCTAAAGATGCCTACCCAATAAAAGCACTCACCGCTAAGTTCACCATTCTCTCCACACCCAGATGTCCCAACTCGTCGAGGAGTTGTTTCATGACAAGGATTTCATATTTCAGTGGCAGCACCAGTTAATAAGCATGATGGTTCGCCTATATAAAATACCGTCTTTGACGACGAGCTTGTCACATTCACAGCTTCGTTTATTGTCAGGCGGCGAGGAACGTTGTCCTATTTTCTTGGCACGTATAATTTCCTCTATCCTTGCATTATTTTCCTGAGCTACCTTTATCCTTTCATTCTCTAATGAGATATTCGTCAATGGATTGGATTCTTCATCCGGTAAACTTTCTGAGTTTGTCGTCACTGCGGTGATCCGCACTGCTTGTGTTATTACTGCTGTCACAATTAAGGCTGTCACCGTCGCGCTCATTACGGCTGGTGATATCTTTTCCGTGCCCTCTTGCATTAGCTCTTGAGTATCTGCGGAAATTCACGAGAGGTCATCACCATCGGCATTTACCTTTTTGGGCATGTCGGACACCCAGTGCGTCACGCCCATCTGTCGAATGTGGGTAGATAATTTCACCTTCAGTTTTCAGAACTGCAGTTTTTGTGCGGAGCCAGCGGGTTTCCGCACACTACTGATGTTCTTTTCATGAGGCTCTTTGGTTGTTGTCATGAAATTTTCTGGTATGAATCATCACTCACCGGACACGACATTTACTAGAGTTTTTGCTCGGCCTTTCCATTTCCTGGGAGGTTACTCCATCAGCTTCTGTAACAGTTTCTCGTCGGTTACCTATGTGTTCTCTAAATACGGTCGCAGATCCTCTCTCAAAGCTCTCATTCTGTGAGCCGTTATGAAACAAGCCCTGCACCAAGATGGCTTCGTATCGAAAGAAAACCTCTTGCTGTGTCGAGAATATAATCTATTGCCTGAGATCCCTCAGGTCCTTGTGCTTTCTCGTAGGCGGCTGTTGTTAACTGTTGTTACAGTTCTGTGGCGGATTTTTCGTGCTAGTACGACCGGAGAAATTACCATATTCAAGTCCGTGTCATTTTGGACCGCCTCTCTAAATAGCTACGTATTTTCATTTCAATGGTTATTGCCTTCAGTAAGACCTCGATGTTATTCCGTTCTCTGTACCCTGTCAATGCCATTGTCCATCAAGCTTGTAAACGACAGACAGGTCACGTTGACGCAGTCCAAAATCTGGTCTTATATTTAAAACTTATGTGATAATGGGAACAACACTCCACTCCAGCACCCACATGCGATCTGCGGGCGGTTGCCTTCCTTCATAAGGCGGTCCCCTTCCCCATCATCTGGAGGATCTGCCATCCTATGTCCAATCACCGTAAATCCTGGCAAGCTCGCCACCCAGGCTCACCGTGCATACTTGGTACAAGCAAATATCGAGTGGTTCAGATAGCAGAACACAGTTTCGTCGGCTCTTGGAATGGGAGGGATACACAATTAGACACTCTGTTCACAGTGAACAATGATTTATCTATGGACCCATGTAACAATCGTACGAATTTCAGCTACAAATTGTCTCAAACAGATCAAACTTGTCAAAGTGGTGTCGGAAACTGGACCTAGTGTAATGCCAATCCTCCCACACCGAACATGAAAGTAATGAAAACTAGCTCCAGTTCGGAGATTTGAAAATGTATCATGTTCCCAACTGAGAGCTGAACGACTGTTTTGATAGCATGTCTAGAAGAGCACAAAAATACTTTTAGAATGAGTCATCCTCAAATCCTTTTTATTGCCATCTACCTGAACGACCAGGAACAGGGAAATACCCAAACACACATGGCTCCCTCGGAGTTATCTCCCCTGACGGGAAGTTCTTCAAACATTTTGGATAAACTACATTATCCCATAACATATAATTTCCAATTAAATTATAATAGAACATAAAAACAAAACCAATTTCCAATTTTACAATCAACAGGGGAATATCCCCATCATGCATTTTGACGGGGGATCCCACTGGCCAAAAATACGAAACTAGGGAGTATTGCCTCACGCTTAGAAACAAACAATCGACTTCCTTCGTTCAGTAATATTTCCAGAAAGAGACTCTGTTGAAAAACACCCGAAATCGGGCTTCAAGTGAAATAATAAGAACTAATTTACATTGCTAATAACAAAAAAAAAGGGTGCCGTATTCTAGCATGTCACATAACTGTTCTATTGTTTCTACACCAGCGTTATATTCGCCTTTCATCTTTAGCGGTTCACCGCCACTGTATGGACACACATGCAGTTTAATATTTTTCATGAGTTGCGGCTTATCTATGTCGCAGATAAGCTGGTCAACAATGTTCGCAAAAACACCGGTGTGAAGCAGAATTTTTTTATCAACATTGTCAAGTAGAACTTTGGGTAACTTCTCATCAACTGTGCTAGGGGGATGTCCACTGAGACATTTCTACTAACTTGAGTGGCTAACTTGAGATTGCACCAATAGTGTTCCAGTTTACTTTCCTTTCGCCCACTGAAGTTGGATCGTGCGAACAACATAGTTTCACATTTCTCCTTTTTCAGCTTAATGACAGTTTAACCCCATGGCATGTTTGACTGAAATGTTCAGGTTACTTACAGTTATTACAGTACGTTTTCCTTTTCCTCTATGCCGAAAAAATACATTGTTAGCTAATGAAACTACTGATAACCTGGAGAGTTAGTCCGTTGTTTTGGTGCAAGGGAAATGTTTTTGCTACCTGTGTTACAGAACTGGTTTCATGAGTTTCACATTTTTAGGTTAAACCTCACTGAGTTTCTTGTTTTATAGTGAAGCCTGAACATTTGCTAGTTTGAGAGTTCTACCCACTTTCAAAATGTTTAGTAGGCTGTTGTCAGGTCCACGGAATGCTGATCTGTTGGGGCGATTTGATTCACAAAACTGAATTTATTCGAAGAACATTTGTGTATCAACCTCTGCGAACAGAACATTTGTTGCCAATGGTTTTTATGCGACATATCTGAAGACTGACCTTCGTTGTTTTGCAGTTTCTGAATTTTTACATGTCCATCTGAGTGTTTGTTTGGGTTCAAAGTTTTCTCTTGGCACATATTTGTTTCCACATATTGTCTCCTCACTGGCCCTATTTTATGTCTGATAAACGCCATACACTCTTTTCTCTACGTAATATAATAGACGAGCCCTTTGTCACTTCACTTCCTCTGTTCATAGCCAAGAAAAGTTTTTGACCAATTGCTCATTGTATTCTTGCCAACAAGATCCAATGTTGTTTTTTTATATTTGCGTCGCAGCCAACTGTGGGAAAGGTGGTAAATTAATTAAGCAATACGAGACTGGATCTGTTGGCACTCGGCACCCACATTGTCTATGGCACCAGCCGCATGGTCAAACATGACAGACACGCTAACCGACACGGCCACATTCCACAACTGCGGAAGGTATTGCCAAAACCGAATGACTATATATGGAAAAGCTGGACCCGCTTTTCGAAATGTTAATATCTGAAAATAAGCATCCTAGTTGACAAAATTATCTCTTAAATTAGTTTGTGATAACCATGCCGTCACGTTGACAACTTTTGAGATGTGTGACTGACAGCGTGTATCCAATGATGATACATCGTGTATTGATCAGGTCCAAAACTAACAGGATTCTCACATTTGTCCGTGTGTATCGCTGTTAGGCGTAGGATGGTCAATTTTGAAACATATTTGCTTTGATTTTCGAATTAGCGAGTTTTAGAAGGATTTTGGCATTCATCTTTACTCGTACGAGGTCTGCTCAGCTTAAATTCTACCTATTCCGCAGCGGTAGGATGTACAATGCAGTCAGATAATCGGCCTACATGATCACAGGACTTCTGATCAGATACACCGTTATATGTCAGCACCAATGCATTGTCGCTTATTTTAGTTAGAAGGAAGGAGATATATAATTTATTAATATAATTCCTATTTTAATTGAATTTCTCACACATATGCCGATGTTGTTGAACATGGTACGACAGTTTCAACGAAATCACTAAACATGTGGTTTCCCCATCGTGGACGCTGTTGTAAGGTTACCAGGAACCTCTGCTTAGAAATGTTTTCAAGATATTTATAGCTCATTGAACGATGTCACTATGTCCCGCAATTTGCCAGATGTACTGTAGAGTAACCGACTGTTGAGAAGTTAAGGGCACCTTTCACTTTGATATGATCAAACGCTTTAGTTCAATATTTGTCCGCGCTAATGCCGCACTTGGTCCAATGCAGCGTACATCACAACGGAACAATCCCCTTTCAAGATGTAATAGGGAGGCCCAGACTGTTTCACAGGATTTTCGTCCCATCAATGTAATCTAGTGGGCAGATAAACATCTTCGGATGGTGTTTTATGCCTGTGGTCTGAGAAATCACGTCATTTCACCTTGATAAATTCATAACTAATGCTTTGCTGCTCTGATCCGGTTGATGAAAACAATTAAGTGTCCACACCTTAAAAACCAAAGCCAGGTAGGTCTGTTCCGAGCGAGGAATTCACAGAACCTAGTAATGCGAGTGAGTGAATATGATTTAACGTCGCTTTCAACACTATCTCAGTCATATCACGACGTTGGTTCCTGTTCCTTTTCACACCCGGAAACCACACGGGTATGGTCCTATTCCCTTTAACACCAGAGACCCCATGGGTGTGGTCCTATTCCTTTTCACACCCGGGCCTAGTAATGCACACGTGATAGATTTCCACACTGCAGTTAACCAAAACAAGCAGTGGGACATATGTTAGTTCGTTAGCTGTTGCGTTGACATCTCTACAGAGAAATGTGAAATGTTAAGCCTTATCAGTCGTACCCTGATAACCAATTCGATCTGTTTTTCAAGCAACATTTTGGATTCGAGGAACAGGCCGATGGTTGACCCTTCCATGCTGTGAATGGATTTGAATGAAAGCTCGTGTGAAACACGGGCGAAGAGCATTTCCCCAGATAATTTTGTAACACATAATTTGGTACTCAATTTGGGCACACCCCCTATTAAGGGTGGCAATTTTTTTAGGATGGGACAGAGGGTGGGGAACACATACCCCTGGGGGATGAGCAATCAGAAATCATCCCTGGTAGAAGTGCCTCTGAGAAGAGATTTCTTCACCAATGGGAGAAACCCAGCGTGAGGCAACACCAACTTTATTTTGCGTTTATGGGCCCACCGACATTAAAAAATCGAATAAAAATAAAATTTCAAATTGCCACTTTTATATTTCCTACGAAAGTTTGAACATAAAGGTTTTAACCCCCTTTTCATTCCTGATTGTATGAAATAAGCTGTTGTTTTCTATCTGAAACAATGCCAGCAAATAAAAATGCCAAACAACAAAAAATAAATACCTTCACTGCAAGTCAGCGAATTGTTGTTGTTGTAAAATGCTGCTAATACTACTTCGGCAATAATGACATCCAATGAAAGTCGGGAACCTTCACTGGCTGTGTGATCTATCACTCTGTCATGGTACCCATATTTCGACAGTGATGGCAGTGAAAACAATACATTATCTGCTTATTTGGCAAGAATTAAGGAAACTACATAAATGAATAAAGTATGCATGGTGATATAGTGGGTATGTACCTACATTGAATATTTCTACATGTCATGAAGTTTGGATAAGGACTGTCATTTTAAGATAATATAGGTATAATTTTCTTGGCAATCCACATCAGAATTGATGGAAACCTACAAATGTTGTAACTCACATGGGAATATACAATTATGAAACATGAGAGTTACAACATTTGTAGGTTTCCATCAATTCTGATGTGGATTGCCAAGAAAATTATACCTATATTATCTTACAAGCGTTCTGAGAACCCCAACATCTCGCCTTGCGGGATCATCCGCCGAAGGTGCAGCAGTATTGAAAGCATACATGTAGAGCAAACAATAATGTCTGGAATAGGTGATGTGGTACAGACAATAATGTCTGGAATAGTCATCTGATACAGACGATAACATCTGTCCCATGTGGGATTACTGGCATATAAGTTAATCCCATGTAGGATGGATAGGTCAGTGCCGTCGGATTTACTGGTGCATAGGGCAGTCCAGTGTGAGATTACTGCTGGATAGGTAATTCCTATCCGAGATTACTGCTGGATAGGCCAGTCCTGTGTAGGATTACTGCTGGATGGACCAGTCCTGTGTGTTATTACTGATGGATAGACCAGTCCCCTGTGGGATTACTGCTGGATAGGCCAGTCCTGTCTGGGATTGCTGCTGGATAGATGAGTCTCGTATGAGATTAATGCTGGATAGGACAGTCCCGTGTGGGATTACTGCTGCATAGGCAGTCCTGTGTGGGATTACGGCTGGGGAGGCCAGTCCCAAGTGGGATTATTGCTGGATAGGCTAAACCTGTGTGGGATTACAGCGGGATAGGTTAGTCCCATGTAGGATTAGGACTGGATAGGTCGGTGCCATGTGGGATTACTGCTGCATATTGCAGTCCAGTGTCATTACTTCTGGATAGGTCAGTCCCGTGTCAGATTACTGCTGCATAGGCCAGTCCTGTGTGGAATTACTGCTGGATAGGCCAGTCCCATGTGGGATCACTGCTGGATAGGCCAGTCCGGTCTGGGATTACTGCTGGATAGGTCAGTCCGGTGTGGCATTACTGCTGGATAGGCCAGTGCCATTTGGGATTACTGCTGGATAGGTCAGCTCTGTGTGAGATTACTGCTGGATAGGCCAGTCCCAAATAGGATTACTGCTGGATAGACCAGTCTGGTCTGGGATTACTGTTGGATAGTTGAGTTCCGTATGGGATTACTGCTGGATAGGTCAGTCCCGTGTGGCATTACTGCCGGAGATCTGTGACCTAGGAAAATAATGAAACATGTCCACCAAGTTTTATAATCATCCCACGAAAGGTTCAACAAATTTTCCATGTACAGATCTACATGTAAATTTTTGCCCAACAAAAACCTTATCAATGGAAACATACAAAGTCTAAACTGCAATAATTAGGACAAAAATTCATATTTAATGTCATATTTCTTTAAACAGCACATGCACAGCCTCGAATCACATTGAACTTGGGTAGCAAGTGTCAAACTCATCCAATGAAAGCTGACAGCTTCAGAAAACTTTCCATATACAGGTGTACATGTACATTATTATTGGCAGATTACTCAGACAAAACCCTCAAATTTGAACAAAAACTTATATTTCATCTCCTAAATAGCACAGGGACATCCTCTAATCATAAGAAACATGTGTACCAAGTTTCATAATCATTCAGCTGCAGCAAACTGTGGTGTACAGATGTACATGTGCACTTCAGCTAAACGTAAAACTCAATCATTTGCCATAATTTTCGAGAAAAATTAATATTTCATCACCTAAATAGCACAGCTACATGTTCTAATCATAAGAAACATGTGTACCAAGTTTCATAATCATTCAATGACAGCTGACAACTGCAGCAAACTGTGGTGTACAGATGTACATGTGCACTTCAGCTAAACGCAAAACTCAATCATTTGCCATAATTTGGAGAAAAATTAATATTTCATCTCAAAAATAGCATTCTCTAATCATAAGAAACCTGTGTACCAAGCTTTGTAATCATCCAATGAAAGCTGACAACTGCAGCAAACTTACCATGTACATGTATACACATAGAAGCCTACATGTACAATTCACCTAAACAGAAAACTCATTCATTTGCCATAATTTGGAGAAAAATTAATATTTCATCTCAAAAATAGCACACGTACATCCTCCAATCATAAAGAAACATGTGTACCAAGTTTCATAATCATCCAATGAGAGCTGACAACTGCAGCAAACTTATCATGTACATGTCCATGTATACATGTAGAGGCCTACATGTACAATTTACCTAAACAGGAAACTCATTCATTTGCCATAAATTGGAGGAAAATTTATATTTCTTCTCAAAAATAGCACAGGTACACCCTCTAATCATAAGAAACATGTATACCAAGTTTCATAATCATCCAATGACAGCTGACAAACTGCAACAAACTTTCTAAGTACAGATGTACATGTGCACTTCAGCTAAACGCAAAACTCTATCATAGGGATTTTAACATTGGAGCACCCCTATTTTTAAAATATTTTTTCTAATTTTTCTAGATTTTTTTTTAATTTGCTAAACCAAAAACTTTATCATTTCCAGACAGGCAACACCGACACCGACAACTCCCCTTTACTTCGTAAGGCGAGATAAAAATGACAGTCCTTATCCAAACTTCATGACAGGTAGAAATATTCAATGTGGGTACATACCCACTATATCACCATACTTTATTCATTTGTGTACAGTTTACTTAGTTTTTGCCAAATAAGCAGATTATGTATTGTTTTCATCAAGTAGAGTGTGTATTGTATCACCTGAATCACATCATTTGTAGATCGCTGTCAGGTTATCGCTCAACATTTAACAATTTCTGGAAATGACAGCATTTTAATATCTCTCCAACCTGACCGACATAATTTACTGCCTTACCTATTCATAAATGTGTATTGGCCAAGATCACATTATGCCTTGTATATATACTGTGCGTATGGAGCTGTTTGTAACTTTGTTCACTGCTGAAGATGCTATAACTAATAGTGAAATATACAGACTGAAATTGTCATATACTCAGAGTTGCTTTTCTTCTCTATTATTGGAAGATCATCAGTGGTTCCAATGGATTACTTCAATTAGATATACATGTACATGTAAAAATTTCCCAGGTGGGATGTGCCATATAGCAGGTATGTACAAGTTCCACTTCAAAAATCTTTCTACTTTTTCAGTAAAAAAAATACAACGGTATGTGCAATTTCAATCTCGAGTTTCAAATAAATTCTGGGGACCTCCACATAAAACAAACCAATTGAGCATTAACTGAGTGATTATTTGTGATTTTATTCACATTAGTCATGAGAATTTCATATATTTAAAAAAATGGCCATTTGGCTTACAACGGATGTGAATTATAACACTGGGAATGTTACATTCATGTTCAGCAAAACAGAATTGCTTTTCCCTGATGAAGAAGCAAATTTCCATTTTTGTGAAAACAAAATCTTATTTTGAGATGCAAAAATGCGTCTCCATAATTCGCCAACACCACCAAAATGTTGTCAGTCCTTTGCCCATCTTGCAAGATAATTATACCCAAATTTCATGGAAATCAAACACAAGATATGATGTTACACATGTTTACCTGCATTCATGTCCATAGCACCACCTAGTGAAGACCAAATGCCACGAAAAACAAGCAGGTGAAATGTAAAACCCTAGGAAGATGGCACATAGAGTTCAATTGAAAAAAACTTTAATCATGATAATGGTTGTGGAGGTTTTGACATTAAGTCAGATAATTGAGATTTTTCATTTAAATGACAATTTGGTTTGCACCGAAAGAGAATCATCAATGAGCATTAACTGAGTGATAATTTGTGATTTTATTCATTGAAAATTGGTCAGAATGCATCTCCAGACATCCTGAAGTTCATGGCTTCATAGCCACTGGGGGCTAACAAAATATAATTGGGATAGCCATACCAATGAACTGGATCAAATTACTACATCAGTATTGGAGAGTGAAGTGTTTACTTTGTTGGCACAAGCAGGCCACCAGTCCCCATATGTAAAGTGCATTGTGCAATAAGTCAACCACTTCAGATTTTGTAGCTGAATGGTCAACATACAGGCATACAATATGTAGGCATGCCAGGTATCAGTGTTACAGTACATGTATGTCTATTTGACCAAAATGCCCTGAATCGAAGCTCCCTAGAATACTTGCAATTCTCCATACAGTATAGCAGCATATTTTCCCTGGTTGCATTTTAGTTATTTGTGTAAGCAGGGCCTGATGTAGTCTAGATTTAGATACATTCAGTTGTCAATATCCCCATTGCCACATGTCTATGCCAGCACTAGCAGAACCAATGTCCTGTCAATCCATTTTTAAACCATAATGTTAATAAAATTATGAATTGTAAAAAAGATTGTTTAATGAAATATAAATAAAGCATTTTGTTGATGGGCTGCAAAATTGGCCCTAAAGCAATGTCAGTCATTCAAAAAAAAAAGATTTTTTTTTTTCAATTCTTTGAAATCCTTAGTCTGTTTAACAACATGGTCAACCACAAGATGAAGCAAAATCCCCAGATGTGGCCTGGGGGATGTAGGCATTGGACTGGAGTCATGAGAATTTCACGTATTCAAAAAAAAGGCCATTGAGCTTACAAGTGATGTGAAGTATAACACTGGGAATGTTATATTCATGTTCAGCAAACGATAATTATTTTTCCCGGGTTCAAAGAAGTAAATTTCCATTTTGTCCAAAAAAAAACTTA
>JAVTVY010017244.1:0-59183 GCA_036873755.1 Hanleya hanleyi | reverse complement strand
ACAAGACGAGCTGCCCTGGCTAAATTCTAGTAGACCTCCCACAACCACGATCACACCGCCTGTGGACACTCAAAGTATAAGGACTGAACACCCTACAGCCGGACCTCCTACCATTGCCGAAACTCCCACAATTTCAGCGGTAGAAACACCCTGTCGCCACCAAGTCGAGATAATCCAACTCAATGAACAGATTATCGCCATGCACAGAGGGCTGGATGGGATGGGATGGAGACGACGCTGCAAGGAATGGAAGCGCAAATTACCACACTCAAGAAAGAACGCCATCTAGAACAGAAGAAAACACGATGCTGTATCTGTACGGACGAGGAAAGCTGGTACGCCGTGTTACCTTGTGGACATCTTTGCCTGTGTAAGGATTGCTGGGTAACCCTGACGTGTCAAGGTGCGATGTGTCGATGCATTGATGCCGGCGAGTGCCATTTGAAAATAAAATGTCCCATATGCAGAAAACATGTGGGGGGCGTGAAGCGGATCTATCGTGCATAAGTGTGTGTTGTATCACGCTATCAACGGCCCTTTTCAGGGCCAACCCATCTTTCCGGAAGTGGAAACTTCTTTCCTAAGCACACCCAACTAACACCAGATGTCCCTCATCCTTTTTCCCCAAAAAAAATTTTTTCAAAAAAATTTTTTTGAAAACAAAAATCTTCATACGTCAAGTCAACAAAATTTTATTTTCAGGTAGAGGGTCGAGTGAGGTATGATATTGAAGCTGACGTGAAATGCTTCACAATGATACTTCACTCGACTCGATTGGACCATTAGGGACGCCTCTAACCTCAAAAAAGATTATTTTGAAAATAAATATCAACATCCGGTGAATGAAGATTTTTTATTTTAGAGGTAGTGGGTCGAGTGAGCTATCTAATGGAAGCTGACGTGAAATGCTTCACAATGATACCTCACTCGACCCGATTGCACCACTAGGGGCTGCCCTAACTCCAATAAAGGCTATTTTGAATTTTCTGCACATGCGCGAAGTCCAAAGGCTATGAAAATAGCCTTTTTTTGGGGTTAGAGGCGTCCCTAATGAACCAATCGGGTCGAGTGAGGTATTAAATTGAAGGTGACGTGAAGGAGCATCTGATAGACTGGGTATGGGCTTGAATTAGGGTAATTGTGCGCATGCGCGAAGATGATATCAAAAATATCAATGTTCAAAAATAGCCTTTTTGGAGTTAGAGGCGTCCCTAATGGACCAATCGGGTCGAGTGAGGTATCAAATTGAAGGTAACGTGAAGGAGCATCTGATGAACTGGTGTAGGTTGAACTATAAGCATTCTGCGCATGCGCAATCTTCAAAATAACCGTTTTTGGAGTTAGGGCAGCCCCTAGTGGTCCAATCGGGTCGAGTGAGGTATCAATGTGAAGCATTTCACGTCAGCTTCCATTTAATACTTCACTCGACGCACTACCTCTAAAATAAAAAAAATAAAAATCTTCGTACACCCGATGTTGACATTTATCTGCAAAATAGCCTTTTTGGAGCTAGGAGAGCCCCTAGTGGTCCGATCGAGCCGAGTGAGGTATCAATGTGAAGGTGAGATGAAGGGCCATCTGATGGACTGGTATGGGTTGAACTATCAGCATTCTGCGCATGCGCAAGAATGGAAATAGACGTTTTTGGAGCTATTTGACTATTAAAAAAAGGAAAAAATGAACACTAAACATTTTTTAAATTACTATTTTTTATTAACACACAAATGAACGTATTCACAATTGAATTTAATACAATTATAGGTAAGTATTGAATTTTTTTAATACAATTAACAGTGAAAAAACTCTGAATTTTTTGTAATACAATCTCTCCAGATCAATACATGTTTTCCTTGTTCTCAATAGTTGGTCAACAAGACTTGTTTGAATTCATCATCATCTTTCCGTCCTTGGTGCACATAGATGTACGTCACGATCTCTTCACGTGGGATTTTGGAAGGACAAGCCGCTACCACTGCCGTAGCAATTTCCGCCTCCGTCACAGCCTGTAGTGCTTCAGTGAGGGACTCGTATGAGGCTACCAGAGTGTTCATGTGAGGTCTGATGAGCTGCAGGACTGTCTCGATGTATTTCTCATATATATAGTGCGACACCTGATAGGCCAGAGTTTGACGAATTGTACTGGCTAGACGCTGCAACTCCCGCCAGGCTGTTAATTTCAATGTCACATGCCAGACATGACTGCATCACCGCGGATGAATACATTCTTGCACTCACTCACACCACAGGTCGAGTGAGGTATCAAAGTGAAGCTTAGGTGAAGGAGCATCTAATGGACTGGATGTGGGGTTGACATATCGATAAAAAATGGATATGACCTTGAACTGATCACGTGACCTCCCCGTGATGACAAATACCCAGAACCAAGTCAGTACATGCCTCCCATAGTCTCAGGTCACGCCCGATTCACGCAGACCGGAAGTGACGTCATACACCTGCGCACAACCGTGATGGAAAAAACCCAGAACCAAGTCAGTACATGCATTCCATACAGGCAGAATGCAGGCAGGCAAGCAAGGCAGGGATGCAGGCAGGCAGGCAGGGAGACAGATCAGGTCAGGTAAGTCAGATTGAATAGTCCGCCATTTTAACCCACCCACTCACTCGGGTGCACTGTGTGTGTAAAATAAGGGTCCGCCATTTTAACCCACCCACTCACTCGGGTGCACAAAAAATCAACGTCCGCCATTTTAACCCACCCACTCACTCGGGTGCACTGTGTGTGTAAAATAAGGGTCCGCCATTTTAACCCACCCACTCACTCGGGTGCACAAAAAATCAACGTCCGCCATTTTAACCCACCCACTCACTCGGGTGCACAAAAAATCAACGTCCGCCATTTTAACCCACCCACTCACTCGGGTGCACAAAAAATCAACGTCCGCCATTTTAAACCCACCCACTCACTCGGGTGCACTGTGTGTGTAAAATAAGGGTCCGCCATTTTGAACCCACCCACTCACTTCCCATGTTAATGAGTGCACCGGAGTGAGTGGTGTCCGCCATTTTAAACCCACCCACTCACCCAGTGCACTCATTGACCTGGGAAGTGAGTGGGTGGGTTCAAAATGGCGGACTGTAAGTAGCCGCCATTTTGAACCCACCCACTCACTATAGGCCACGCCCCCTCATCAAGCATGCGCAACGCCCCAATACCGCCACAATACCGCCACAATTTTGGTTCTGCGCATGCGCAGTGAGGCGCTAAGCTGCCGTTTTACGCATTGTATACTACTAGTATCACCAGAATGATAGAAAATCGAGAGGGAAGACTATTCGTAATTTTGGAATATTATATTTGGCTAATCTTGAGCTCATTTTTAGTGATTACCCAGCATATACGTTAATTAAAAATAGCGCTCTTGTGGGTTCATCTGTAAATCGCCCTTTTTCAAATTATTCATATAATAGGCATTATTCTTAGCCCATTGTGTAAATTAGTTAAAACTAAGAAAACTCAGATCAAAGCCTAGCACTTTACACCTATTTTGAATCTGTTTGTTTAATTTTCGGCTCAAAATTTGATGCTTTAAATCAAAGTGGCGGACATGTGGGGTAATCTGAAAATCAAAATTTCCATGTTGATCGTGTAGTTATAGGCATTTTTCTGACCCCACTGCGCATATGTCTCAAAATCGAAGGATTGCTGTTCCCAGCCTAGCATCTTATGCTCAATTTGAATCTATTTACATATGCCGAATATCAAGATTTGCTGGTCAAATTTAACTTTTGATTGTTGCTCGTATAGTTCAAGGCATTATTCTTTGCTCATTAAGAACATCTATCAAAACTGAGGAATCTTTAACCCTATCTGGCCTGGGCTTTTTGAGATCTGTCCAGGCCTGGGGTTTGAAATGGCCCTCCTAATTATTTTCTTACCCCTTGAGCTAGGAAGCTGAAACTTACCACACTATACCCTTGGGTCAAGCTCTACCAGAAAATGTAAAACATCCAAGATGGCCCCTTTGATGACGTCACAGTGACGTCATTTTCAAAAACGACATTTTTGGTCGATTTTTCGATCAGATTTTCCGATTTTTATGCAATTTCTCCGCCAGGACTGCTTGATAAATTAGTAAATATAAATGTGATGTGAAATAAAATATTTTTGCCCACTTTTCATGGCGGAAAAGCAAAAAATTTGAAGAAATATTACAGGAACATCAGTTTTCTGGTACCCGAAGTGACTGCTATCTTGAATTTAACCATGATCCTCTGCTCGGAGGGGTATGCAAATAGGCTCAAAATGACCGGAATATGATAAACTATAAAATCACGGAGTTTCAGCTCTCCATTTTTGTCGTTCCGGAGATAACGCAGAAAGTTTGGTCGGGGTGGGGGGGAGGGGAGCATTTTGTCCCCACCCCCCGAAGGCTTAGCAGGGTTAAGCATAGCCCAACATCCTATTCCCATTTTGAATTCAATTATATATTCCAAATATCAAGATTTGATAGTCAAATTAAAATGGTGACCTGGAAATCACACTTTTTTCATGTTGCTCGTGAAGTCCAAGGCATTATCCTTACCTCGCTGAGCAGATTTATCAAAAGCGAAGGATTTCTGTACATAGCCTAACATCTTATACCCATTTTAAATCTATGTCCATATGCCAAAATTCAAGATTTGCTGGTTAAATTCAAAATGGCGTTCATATGGGGTAATCTGAAAATCAGACTTTTAGCCGTTGCTCGTATATAGTTCAGGGCATTATTTTTAGCTCGTTATGCAAATTTGTCAAAACTGAGGGATCTCGGAGCATAGCCCAGGATCCTATGCTCATTTTAAATATACTTACATATCCCTAAGGTTAAGATTTGATATTCAAATTCAACATGGCGTCCGTATGGGGTCATCTGAAAATCATACTTTTCCATATTGCTCGTACAGTTCAAGGCTCTATTCTTTGCTCCATTGTATCCATCTACGATCGTACCATTGTAAGCGACTGTCCATCATGTCCCTGTAGAATCAAGATGGACTACTCTAATATCGACTTCTTTACGGACGTGAATGGGCGGCAAAATTGGGCGCCTATAACAACGTTGCTCTCTATTTACGTCGAATTCAACTACTCACCGATGCCATCTGTCGCTTCATGCCCACGTTCCATCGAATCCACTGGGATGACTGCTCACAAGTCGAAGTCTTATGTTAGCCATAGACGGAATCACACCAGACAACCAATCATCTGTCTCACGTGCCGAAAATTCTTAACTCTTGTGGATAACTCATCAGCATACCCATACGAAGAAAAGGCATATCTATGTCGCACATCGTAACAGTGTCTAGTGGACGAGAACAGACCAACCAACACATCAAACTACTTTTGGAGCATCATCAAACCTCTCCTCACCGGAAAACCATTCTTCCACGAATGTTCAACTCAAGGGAAAGAAGGTACCGCACTGGAAGGTACCGTTCACACCCAATCCATTTCATCATCGTGGACAAAGTGGATATGTTGTTTTTTGAATAACGCAGAACCAAGGCTTCGTAAGCGCATAAGGTACATGTTCTTACAAATCCGTATGGTACGATCGAACAGCGATGGTGAACATATCTACACCGAGCCCGCTATCATTATAGGCCAATCCCGACTGGAATCTCAACTGCCTGACGCCTTACAAATTTTTTTTTCCGGGTTTCATGACTATCAACGGGAGGTCAACGGCTGGGTGATAAACGATAAACTGGGTGATAAGCATTTTTCGTCCATCTGGCTCAGTAGGAACCCTTTGAAGGGAGCAGTTACATGCCCACACCCAAACCTTTAGCTGAAAAGAAGACTATCGTCAACGTGCCAAACACCGACGATCTTTGTTTCCTCTGGTCTCAAACCTCCATCCAGAAGAATATAGCGGGGAACGTATTGTGCACTGTAAGTATATATGAATAAGTTGAAAGTCGATGGAATTGACTTTCTCATGTCGCTATCGCAAATCAAGTTCGAAACCCTCAAAACCATTTTTGACAATGTCTTCGGATACTAACAAGTCGATTTTTTTCCCGCACATTAGGCAAAATCGTTTCGATCGCCAGGGAAGATACATGTAAGAGACACTTTTGCTTCATAAAAAACATGAGTCTCCTGCTGGGTAATCGCACGAAACATGGGCATCCATCTTACTACTGCAACTATTGTCTGCATTGGTAAAGTCGCCAAGACTTGTTCAACGACCATATTCCTCACTGCTACCCTCACGAACCCCAAAGGTTCAAACTCCCAAAAACACCGGAAGAACAATGGTTAACATTCAAAGATACCAAGAAGCAACTCCGCGTGCACTTTGTCATTTGTGTCTATTTTGAGTGTTTCACAATCACATTCAGTGTCCACCACGAAATACGAAACACAAACCTGTCCCAACTGGAACCTCAACTGGCCGAGGCCCTACAGAAATTTCACTTCAGTTTTTAACACTATCAACGAGAGGGGATCGGCTGGGTGATTAACGAAGTACTACATCTCGACGTCCATCTGGCGCAGTACGAACGCTTTGAAGGTAGCGGCTATATCCCCACACCTAAACCTCTAGCTGATAAGAACACTATCGTCAACGTACCAAACACCGACAAACTCTGTTTGCTCTGATCTATTTTAACAGCCCTCCATCCGGGGAAGGACTTGTGCACTGTATAGCATATATGAATGAGTTGAAAGTCGATGGAATTGACTTTCCCATGTTGCTATCGCAAATCACCAAGTTCGAATACCTCAGCACGGTTTCCGTCAATGTCTTCGGCTACGACCGTCTTCCCCCTGAATATTAGGTAACATCGTTTTGATCGCCAAGGAAGATAAGAGACACCTGCCTCATTAAGAACATGAGCCGCCTGCCATGCAGTCGCACAAAACATGGGCATCTATCTTACTACTGCAATTCCTCACTGCTCTCCTCACGGGCCCCAACGGTTCTAAATCCCCAAAACACCGGAAGAACAATCGTTAACATTCAAAAATATCCAGAAGCAACTTCGCGTGCGCTTTGTCATTTTCGTCTATTTTGAGTGTTTCGAGCGGAAACTACAATCATATTCAGGGTCCACCACGAAATACGAAACACGAGCGGTCGGGATGTTGTTATACGGTGGTCAGCAGCTTACCGCCATACAGTAAACCCGCAATCGACTACATGGATGCCAATGTGGTGTAAACATTTTGAATCGTCTTATAGAAGAGGATGATCGATTCATCTTGGAATAGGTGAAACCGATGGTGCTCACTCGAGAGGAACAGCACGCCTTTACACAAGCCACGCATTGTCATATTTGCGAGAAAGAACTTCCCATCGAGAGGGTGTGCGATCACTGCCACTTGTCTGGCAGATATTATTATTCTCCCAAAAGCGTCCTGCTGTTCACTATCCCAACGCCGTGTTTTCTTTGTGGATTTGTTCGGTATACCGACCAGCAGATCATTTAAGCACCTTACCGTTTTTGCGTAGTATGGAACGAACCGTCGATGATATCCGGCGAACCCGAGAAATTTCCTCAAGTCTTTGACGTTCTTTGGTGTTGGTCATCGACTAACAACTTCGGTCTTTTCCGGATCGGTCTCTATGCCCCTCTCGAAAACTGGCCCAGATATTTCACTTTGTTCAAGAAGAACTCGCACTTCGATGGTTTTAATTTCAAACCATGATCTTTGAGCCGTTTAAATACAGCCTCCAATCGTTGAATATGTTTCTGGTACGTCCTGGAAAATACGATGACATCAATATATGCAAGACATTCCCTTAAGTTCATGCTAAGTGGGTGTATCGGTAAATGCGTAAGATTGTTTTCGTGATAAGACCTAGATACAGTCGTCACCATTGACCCCGTGTCAGTGAGGCAGGGACACTTATTACCTTGTACAATAACACAGGATTCATAAATATATCCCAATATTGATTTCAGTAAATCATCCGGGCTTTTACACTTCTGACTCCCACTTTGACCGACATTTACAGGTCATTCCTAGTTTAAACGTTTGTTTTCACCTTCATTACCCGCATTTGGCAGCGAAATATTTTGTTTTCCCCAACCAGACCGAGACGGATCAGAGCCAAGACCTCGACCACGACCTTGACCTCTACCTCTGCCGACCGACTGAGAGCCACAATCAAGTTTACTATTTATCGCAGACAATCGATCCACGATCGATTTGAGACAGTCTGTGTTCGGTGAAGGTTCTTCTTTTTGTTTACCCGCCGGCTTTTCCTCAATTACAACGCATATAAGGGAAATGGGAAGAGGTGCCGACATACTGACAGAGCCACATGACTTCACCGTATAGTCTTCCGGTTAACCTATTCTGAAGCACATACCAAGAATCTAACGATTCGTGATATGTGTTGTATCTCAGGTACGCTTTTATTGTACCTGTTCATGTGGCAACTTGAATGACATGACCACACGGCCCCTAGCACCGGCATAAGCGGTATTAGATACAAATCTAGAGAGCTATGATGGAAATGCTCCGACAACTCGTATATTGGTAGTTGGTGAGCTGTTCCGCTGTGACAACTCGTACACTGGGTGTTGGTGAGCTGGATCGTCGTCATATGAAAATGACGGCATTTAACACAAAAGACTAGTCTGTAAAGCCCGATGTCGACCCAGCATCAACTTCCTACAATGCCAACATATATCAAAGGTCAAGGCTACATATTCCTTTGAGTTGTGCCTCTATACCAATTGTCTCCGACATCTTTGCCAGCTGCTGTTGTGATTTCTTGGCCTTTCCGGACTTTTTATCGCAGTCAGCTAACCCCTTCTCCACACATCTAACTTCGCGAAGCAAAACGTCATATTCACGAATCGTGTCGCATTTATGTCGCGTTTCAGATTTCATCGGCCGATTCAAAACTTTGTACGTAACATATCATCCGCCGATCGCTCGCTTAGAGACCCCTTTTCTTTAGCCCCTTGGGTGAACCCTCTAATCCACAGCTCCATGTGACGACAGACTCGCCTACTTTCTGTTCCGCCATATAGAAAGATTGCAAAAATGCTTCTCCCGTAGCTACTGCTCTGAAATTTATTTCCAGCTTGTCAACAATAATATCTATCGTCACCCTTTCCCCTAAATACAAGGAAATTTTACTAATTTCGCCTCGGAGAGATTTACGGATGGCCTGCAATAACACTATTTCAGGGTATACCGCGTCACGTTTCAAACATTTTACCTCGAATTTCCAAAGTTTGAAATTACATTCGCTTTTCGGAACCGGTTCCGATCCAGAAAATGATGAAATTTTGGAAAATTAGTGAGACGCATGACCTATCGTGTTATCATCAGTGAAATAATTTAGCCTTTTATGTGGACTACCAAATCCCTCATGAGGAGAAATTGTATTAACCTGTACCCCGGAGATAATCCAGCATTTCTTCTCATCTGTGAAAGAAAGTTTTTCACCACCAGTTATCTTTGTCTTCGCTTCTCCTCCTTCGGCCCTTTCGTCGTCCGTCATGGTTGAATTGTAGATAGTAAATATAGCCAATATTTCTCAGTGTGTGAAAACACTACGATACAGTTTATAATTAAACAAATGGACTGAACAGGACAGATGACAAACACACACACATATACAGACGTGTTGGCAAATAGGAGCGGATAGGTATAAGGGATTGTTAATATGATATTTGGTTATGAAATGGTCTATTTTGCAATCACGCCCAAGCGCACAAAGTGTCGTTCGCCGATACAGTCTGCCTCAGTTCGCGAATTAATTTCACGATCACGACAACTCGATGCGCAGGATTCAAAACAACTCGTTTTATGTCAATGATATGTCACAAGAAAAAAAATATAGCAAACATCAACTATAAAAAATCTGACAATTCAAACTCGAATGATTCATATATGTTCTAGTACCGCATGCCCAACTTAACCAATGCATATATTTGGGATAACACGCACACACATACAACACGCACACTCAATAGATATGTTAGCAGCTTTGAATTGGTCCATACAAAATGGTTCAGATTTTGTACATACGGGCAGGCCAGATCACCCATAAAATCAATTCAATACTAGCATGCATTTAATAATATCAAACATTTCTGACCTCGGCAAACTTTGCAAGTCCACAGAGTCTATTATTCACAAAGTTCTGTATAACAGCCGAGACCAACTTGCTGGTCCCAGGAATATATTTGCTCAGAGTCCTGTATTACAGCCGACCCCAATTATCACGAACTAGTTATTGACCCAGAAACCGCGCACAATTGATTTGTTCCGATAACACGCGTACAGGCCCGTTTTACAGAATCTCCCTCCACCACAATTATATCAGCACAGTTGACGTTACAATAACAGAGCTCATCATCTCAGCAGAGAATATACACACATCCTGAGGATTATTATGCCTCGTATAACACCGCACGGATCGACGCTGATACTACTTCACTGATCACAGGAAATTACAAGCGTCTAGTCCGTCATTCATAATCCAGCCGTCGTCCATTAGAGAATATCCGCGTCCATAATCCAAAGACCTATTCCATTTTCCACATAACAGTATTAGCACCAAATTCAAAAAGACAATCATAGTATACATAAACATAGGCTTGTTTCCTGCAAGAGAGAAGCGGTCAACAGTTTTCAATGATGCCGGCAAGACATCATGATGTTCCAAAAATATCAAATCCGTATCGCTGATCAGTATTCTTAATCCATAATATTCGTTATAGAGTCGTCATCTAAAAAAAAAGATGTATCTCAGTCACGCTTTGATTGTGACTGTTCATATGAGTACCATGATGATCTTGAAGTACATGGGTTCATACGGCCCCTAGCCCCGGGTTAAGCGGAATTAGACACAAGTTACGAAACGTAGCGCCATAGATCTTGCACGCTACGTTCGTATTTTGCTATCAGCATGCGATATGTATCGCCAAATTTGAGAAACTTTGAGTGGAGGCGCTTGGTGGAATAGCCCTGTTTTATAAGTTTCTGCAACAATGTTTTGTGACGTTGATTAAAATCATCACATTTAACACAGGATCTAGCAAATGCTACTAAGCGAGATATGTATACGCCAAATGCAGGTCCATATACAGAACTGGATAATTTCAGCATATTCGACAAAGATTTTGAATACACAAAATGACAATTTGATGCAATTCGCCAGTAGATAATCTCGATCCCAATCATTCACAGTTGTACCATTCATCGTTTGTCGAGGAGAGAAATGATGACCGCAATCTACAGGAATGTTTTTTCTTTCAATTATTCACCACTTTTGGCTCTACTTCATGTTAAACACCCGCCCCACTTTGGGCGCCATTGCCACGGAGGTGGAAGTTGATAATCTTGCTAACTTTATTAATCAGGTGGGAGGACAAGCACGAGGCTTCGTGAAGAAACTCCGATCACTCCATCGAACAAATGCGTTAGTCGTGATCGCTACATTAGCATTACGTTAGCCTCAGACAGAATACGTCTATATACTATTTATATATACGGTTAGAACATATCAAAGCAATACGTACTGTCTAGAATATGGAAGAAATGGTATATAAACTACCTACCTGGAAGACAAGCACAAGGTTTCGTGAAGAAACTTCGATCACTCCATCGAACAAATGCGAGGAGTGGTCTGAGGCAGGGAGTTTATATCCATCGCGATACAAAAGAGCTTGTAGAGCTAGTTTCACCTTATTCTTATTTTTACCAGAACATTTAATATTTACCAAGTTAGCGTGTCGCACGACCGCGTTTCCAAAAGTAATCGGAGACATACCTGCAGTATAATGCATAATCGCATTTATAAACAGATTCCCCCCGACGCACATTTCTCCCGGCACGCGGTCGTCTAATAAACGGTACGATCCGCGAATGAACAATATGCGACTGAACGCATGAATGAATGAATGAAAAAAATGGAAATGCGGAGAGCAGGAGGAATATGAAAAGACAAAATTAACATGGACATGTGGACAAACTACATTAGTTATTCAATGGAGAAAATAGCTACATGCGACACACCTGACAAAAATACACCGCGTTGTGGAATTCACACAAGCCGCCTTATTACAACCTCACATTCAGTTCAGTAGTAAAGAAAACATTAAAGGGCAAGAAACCAGATAGAGACTGAGTTATTCAAGCTGATGAACGACAAGTGAGCTACGTCAATCTGATCAATTCATACTATTCATGTACATTTTTACTACTTAATTTACTTCATTTTTTTCATTTTTTCAAATTAAATATTTCACCTTTATTTTTAAGTTTTTACTAATGTATTTACATTTAAAGCCGGATTACAATGTAAACTAGCGTTACGCTAATTGAGCTTACCTTGAATAAATAAGGGATCTATCTATCTGCTGTGTGGTTGAAAAAAAAACGATAGAGAATGTTCTGAAAAAGTCAACGTCAAACTGACACTCCAAGCAAAACTGAAAAGAATGATCTTCAAACCCGCTGTTCTCAGTTTTAAGACTTTCAATGAGGATTTTACAGCCGTCGACGGCCTTCCTCAGCATGACTGCGCAGACAAAAAAGACGGTTGAGGGTTTTCTCACAGATGAGAAACTACAGCGTCAGCGTAGTTTGCAGGGGTAGGATCATGCTGTGTTCATATACTCGACGACTGGCATAGCGTGAACCAGCGCCTTACATGGAGTAGTGTTCAGGGTGAATTACAAGCGTCTAGTCCGTCATTCATAATTCAACCGTCGTCCATTAGAGAATATCCGCGTCCATAATCCAAAGACCTATTCCATATTCCATATAACAGTATTAGCACCAAATTCAAAAAGACAATCTTAGTATACATAAACATAGGCATGTTTCCTGCAAAAGAGAAGCGGTCAACAGTTTTCAATGATGCCGGCAAGACATCACGATGTTCCAAAAATATCAAATCCGTATCGCTGATCAGTATTCTTAATCCATAATATTCGTTGTAAAGTCGTCATCTAAAGAATGATGTATCTCAGTCACGCTTTGATTGTGCCTGTTCATATGAGTACCATGGGGATCTTGAAGTACATGGGTTCATACGGCCCCTAGCCCCGGGTTAAGCGGAATTAGACACAAGTTACGAAACGTAACGCCATAGATCTTGCAAGCTACGCTCGTATTTTGTTATCAGCATGCGATATGTATCGCCAAATTTGAGAAACATTGACATATTTGACCAGTTTTCCCTTTCTGCCTCGACGAGTACATTTCGATCCTCCATAATGCACCATGGATAGCCCTTGTCGACGACATTTTCTTGAACTTTTGAAGACTTCCTCTATCCACTTGGCTTGATAATATCGCTGGAATAAATATCTTACCTGTGAAATGCGATCTCTATCACCAATCTTCAATTTAAGGGGTTGTGGGTGTAGGATTTGTATTTTCCGCATACATTTCTTTCCAGAGTATGGTTCCATTGCCTTTGTTTAAGTCTGCTGTGGCTCTCTCGTTTAGTAATCGGTGCTGTCGACGGTTATAAGCTGTCACCTTGTTTCCTAGTACATACAGGTGTCGAAGAGTAGGAACTGTATGGGTCGTTGGGTTTCGATACATTGGTAACGTCAGATAGGTCGGGGCCCCACAAGTTGTCGATTCCTGCTGATATAACTGTATTTATCTTAAATGTATAACGAATAGGCCTCTGTAATCTGTAAGGGACTTAATCAATCATTGGTTTGGGTCAGTTAGGGGAAGGTTTAAACAGAATATTGCGTAGCTTGACAGGGCCTGTGAAAGAGGCAACATCTGTTGTGTCAAAGTAGACACGTCCTAATAGGTTTCCCATGCATCCACCCGGATCCATCGTGTGTTGACAAGGATGAAGAGGTCACCCCCCTTATATAGTCACCTTCGCACTTTGTAGAGAAATGACGAAATTGCAGTGGTTTGGTTTAAGAAACCATTTTATTGAAATAATAAATAATGGCTACAATACATATGAAGTGTGTTAGATATACAATGTGAGAAATGTCGCGGCTCAAATCTATATACATAACAACCATTATCGCAATGCTATTGATGGCTTCAACATGTTTATACAATTCTGTCCGCAGGTAAATGATTGATCTCCTTGAAACACTCTGTTATTGTATGAAATAGTTTTACAATTGTTTGGAGAAATGAAGTGAAGCTTTGAGCGTGATACTCCGGTATTTGTCCAAGCAATAAAAAAAATGTGCCTTTCTCTTCGGAAAAGTATAACACTACCCAGTGTTCACCGGGAAGAGTAGGCAGGTCCGTATTCACGATATATGCAGCCAGTGTCTGAGTCAGGTGGTTTGGATCTTGTCCGCCGGGTTACACACCGCACCGTACACACCGGCCCAACGTCTGATCGGCGCGAATAAGGCACAGCTGTTCATCGGTATTCATGGTGCGTTGACTACGACGTTCCGCACCTTATCCACGTCTATCAGGGCTGGGAACTCCGCGTAGGGCTGCCTTGTTTCAACAGCTGTAGGTGATCTTTCGAGGCGAAGGTAGAGTCCAAGTTGAAGGCGTATAGCATGTAGCCGCTTGTGTAACTCCATATGTCGATGTTGTTTTCAAAGTTTTCTCCGGATTGGCCTATGCCGTCGACTAAGGTGAGGGAGGCCGATGCACACTGAGAGTCGTCAGCTTTTGTGCTGTACAACGTTTTGATTTGATGACCCGGGGAAGTAACACCGTCTATGTTTACCGACATATATTAGTCAGTATGACAGTGAGAAAAGTTTAGAGGATTCATTTAATAGTCCCCTCTCTCGGCTTTGGAAGGCACGAAACTCATCATCAGTTTGCTTGGGTATACGGATTAGATCATGTTGTCTCAGGAAAAGAGCGTCTGTCCAGCGGCTATGGACATCATCATAACCTGCGTTCTCTGGTGGAGATAAAACGCGAAACTGTCTCCGAAGACTTTGGTGTGTCTCAGTATGACACCGGGGTTGACGCGTATTTGTGTAAGCTTTGGGGCTGACGTTCTCAATAACGAATTTCTGAGCTGGAGTCTGTGCATCTGACATGAAGATTAACTGGGGGTATTGGTCGGTACAACGTGCACGTTGACGTTGTTTAGCAAGTAATGGAGCCGTTTGAACACATCTTGTATGATGATTACTCTCCGCGATGAATTTCTTTCTCTCGAACATTTCCGCATTTCTACCTGCTGTTGCTGGTATCCATGTTAGTACCGTCATCGGCTATATACATTTGAAGCTGCAGTTGCGTTTCTTTAGCGTCTTTCCCGAAATGAGAACCGTCTGAAAGTAAGACTTCGTCCGGATAATCGTTGTCCATGGTCGTCACCAATTTACCTTGCATAGAGACGTCAATTTGTGACCACACGGTCTGCAACAGTAGATTTATGGAGGCACATTTTCGCCCATTATCAACGGCGTATTGTCACTGTGCTCTATTGTAGCATTGGTGTAGAATCGGTGGACTTGCAGGTCGAGGTAATCAAACCCCTGACCCGGTATCATAAATTCAACGGGAGCAAAAATCGATGGTATGGAATGTCGGTCTCACGTCAATGATGTAACGATTTTCTACCGATGTTTGCGAAGGCGGTAAACGAAAGAGGGATAACGCCTCGGGTTGACTTCGTGGAAACCTTTATCAGTAATGAGCGCCATGTTATAGCTAAAAAACTGTGTCTTCCGTTCCTTTGGAAGTGGTGTATTCCATGCAACGAAGATCTCAAAGTGAAACATATCCTTATCGACTGCATAGATTTTAAGATTGCAAGAGATGCTTTTTTATCGAGCGACTACTTTGGAAGATCTTTTTAATCGGGCGAGGGAGGACTGAATCTTGGGTTATTTGAAGAGAAATCGGTTGTTACATACATGTAAGTTTAAATGTGTGTATTTTTTGTGTTGGATTACTAAATTATTGGCTTGAGTACTTAGAATTTTGTTTTACCGTCGCTATATAGCTGAAATATTGCTGAATGCGACATTAAGCCTTAATTCTCTCTCTCTCGCTCACCTTTGGAGGGGACGGGGTAAATTGCGGAGATTAGGCGCGCTTCTTATTTATACAAATTCCAGACTTGGCATTTTCGACGGCTAGATCATGTTGTCTCAGGAAAAGAGCGTCTGTCCAGCGGCTATGGACATCATCATAACCTGCGTTCTCTGGTGGAGATAAAACGCGAAACTGTCTCCGAAGACTTTGGTGTGTCTCAGTATGACACCGGGGTTGACGCGTATTTGTGTAAGCTTTGGGGCTGACGTTCTCAATAACGAATTTCTGAGCTGGAGTCTGTGCATCTGACATGAAGATTAACTGGGGGTATTGGTCGGTACAACGTGCACGTTGACGTTGTTTAGCAAGTAATGGAGCCGTTTGAACACATCTTGTATGATGATTACTCTCCGCGATGAATTTCTTTCTCTCGAACATTTCCGCATTTCTACCTGCTGTTGCTGGTATCCATGTTAGTACCGTCATCGGCTATATACATTTGAAGCTGCAGTTGCGTTTCTTTAGCGTCTTTCCCGAAATGAGAACCGTCTGAAAGTAAGACTTCGTCCGGATAATCGTTGTCCATGGTCGTCACCAATTTACCTTGCATAGAGACGTCAATTTGTGACCACACGGTCTGCAACAGTAGATTTATGGAGGCACATTTTCGCCCATTATCAACGGCGTATTGTCACTGTGCTCTATTGTAGCCTTGGTGTAGAATCCGTGGACTTGCAGGTCGAGGTAATCGAACCCCTGACCCGGTATCATAAATTCAACGGGAGCAAAAATCGATGGTATGGAATGTCGGTCTCACGTCAATGATGTAACGATTTTCTACCGATGTTTGCGAAGGCGGTAAACGAAAGAGGGATAACGCCTCGGGTTGACTTCGTGGAAACCTTTATCAGTAATGAGCGCCATGTTATAGCTAAAAAAACTGTGTCTTCCGTTCCTTTGGAAGTGGTGTATTCCATGCAACGAAGATCTCAAAGTGAAACATATCCTTATCGACTGCATAGATTTTAAGATTGTAAGAGATGCTTTTTTATCGAGCGACTACTTTGGAAGATCTTTTTAATCGGGTGAGGGAGGACTGAATCTTGGGTTATTTGAAGAGAAATCGGTTGTTACATACATGTAAGTTTAAATGTGTGTATTTTTTTGTGTTGGATTACTAAATTATTGGCTTGAGTACTTAGAATTTTGTTTTACCGTCGCTATATAGCTGAAATATTGCTGAATGCGACATTAAGCCTTAATTCTCTCTCTCTCGCTCACCTTTGGAGGGGACGGGGTAAATAGCGGAGATTAGGCGCGCTTCTTATTTATACAAATTCCAGACTTGGCATTTTCGACGGCTTGTTGCGACGGGGTTGTCAGCGTAATAGGTGGTCCGCTTATGTGATTCTTCGGTTTCAATGGGAATGATGATATGACCTCTGCGGCTTTGTGGCGCGATGTGCGGCATGAAGTTGACCTGATCCTGATCCTTTTTTTCACGTCGGGAACATACAACTGTCGATAGTCATAGTCTTTTTCAGGTGGATTCTCACCGTAATTGGTTTATTCAGGTTTGCTGGTAGGTTGTCTTCTCTCTTTATATAGATGTCGAAAGATTTTAACTATAGGGAGATAATGCGGCGTAGAATATACCCTGGTAGTGGCTTTCTTGGAGACACCCGTTACATTTACATTCCGTAGGGAGAGGTAGTTTGGTCTCACCCACGAGGGATTCGCCGAAAATACGTTTAACAGGCGACTTGGACTTGGTATTGAGGTTGCTTGTTGATAAATATCTCCGTTAAGCCAACCACCCATGAATCGTTTAAACAGAGACGTGTGTTTAAGGCGACGCGAAATTTATAGGGCGTATTGTCGGTCAAGTAGGTCTACTGATAATTATGTAGTGATCGATTCGGACGACTGGCGCTCAGCGGTGTGCGATCTGCTTTATAGGAATATAAGATTAGGCTCTATCCTAATTAGAATACAATTAGACTGGACCAGGTGAAGTCAGTTCATGCTGGCTTTTAGAACGTCCTTTATGGAGGTATCGATGAGGAGAGTCCGGTCTTTGTTGAGGGTCCACTTAGTGTCAATTAAGACGAGTCCCTTATACGTTTTTGTGTATAGGTAGACGATAGCTCGACGATATTTGTCCATGGCTACTTGCTGTATAGGAGCGCATGGCGTTCTATTGGGGGTGATTGTTATTTTGGGTGAGCTATGGTCCTGTGGACAGGTTGCACACTTTACACAGGACGTACGAACGGCGGACAGTACAATGACCAGAATGATAAGAAGCAATGTGGCCGCGATGGAAGCGGGTTTTAGTTTAGTGAACGTTCTCTTGTATTGATCCATGGTGATTGAAAAGAGACGTACACGCGGACCTTTATATAGGTGCTGACAATGGCGTCAATCTTCATTTAGAAAGAGTGTGAATATGTGAATGTTCAAATCTAAAAACAAGTGAATACGTTGAAGACTACAAATATGATAATATAGAAGTTTTCAAACGTGGGAGTAAACAAATTTCCCTGATACAGCTATGATGTAAGAGTGATGTATATTTAGGGTATGCACATGACTCACTGTTATATGCTTATGGGGAACTATTGATCTACAATGATCCGACAGGAGCATTACTTATTAAGTAACAAAAAGCCATTATATATTAAGCAACAAAACGCCCCTGGCAGGAGCGTTGCATTATAACGCTGCTCCAGAATCGGCCTTCTGCCTTCTACTCTCTCCATTCATCAGAACAGACTGATTTTCCGCGTCAGATCTCTGATCACATGTTTTGATCCTTTCGTGATTCTTCACATGATTGTTTCGAGTTTGTTTTTGACGCAAGAACTTCATAATGATTGGCCTGGGCGAATCGCTTATTTTCTTTCCCGCACTGTGTGCCATATCAATATCACCAGTATTGATCTTCATCTCTAGTTTATTTTTCAGCAAATGATTAAGGGTGCATAGGGCCTTGACATACCGGAATGATATATTGAGACAGTAATAATCATTTTTTTTAATATATCCCCAAAGGTTGACAGCATGCGGTCCAAAATTTCGGCCATGATATTACAGAACGTACTGATTATTTGCGCCAAAGGATGAGTGAAATACATGCATAGGCCTATAACATACAGAAACAAAGTCGCCAACTTACTTATTGGACTGCACGGTTGTTGAATTTCAGAATATAGGAACAAAAAATAAAAATAGCCCATTGGGCTTCAATACCCCTCGGCTATCAGTTATTGTTTACACCAAGCAATCATGCATTGGAGCCCCGTGGGGCTTCCGGGGATTGCCCTGGGATGTCGTCGTGCACACCGCAGGTCATGGTAAGAATATGCCTCAGCTCCTCAGAGAGCTTGTCGTAAGAGGCGGCTAATTGAGGCACCCGTGGGGTGCGAAAAGGAATAGGATCCAATGTCGTGATATGACTGAAATATAGTTGAAAGCGACGTTAAATCATATTCACTCACTCCCTCGCTCACTCACTCATGCATTGTATAATATCATCAGTGTATTTTTAGAACTAGATTAACAAAAATGGGATCTAGTAGGGTTGGCTGTAGTTCGCTTTTGCCAAGGCCTGACGTTCTAGTAGAGCATGATCGACTGAATTCTTAGCTCTAAATATGCTCTTCTAAAAAGCTTATAATCAAATAAAGTAATTTTATCTTGGAAATATCGATCAAGCTCAGTCATCTTCAAACAATTTCAAGTCAATTCTAATTTAATTGCATAAGGAACAGGAATATGGAGACCTTAGACTTAACATATAGAATTTGACCTTTTAAAAATAGGTCAAGGTCAGTGATATTCTTCAATGACTTCAGGTCCAGCCATAAGTGGTATAAATTTGGACAATGTAAATCTTTCATGGAATATCGTACTAAATAGAATCTGACCTGGATAAAATAGGTCAAAGATAAAATAGGTCAAGTTCAGTCATCTTCAGCACACCTTTGGAGCATCACCAGATGTACACATAGTATTAATTTGGAAAGCCTAGCTTTATTTCTCAATGTCATATCATAATAAACGGTATATAAATAGGTCAAGGTCAGTCAACTGGGATAGGCTTCTAGTCAATCACGAGTTGCACACATAATATGAATTTGGAGACCTAGCTTTAATCCTTCAAAATATATAGCAAATACTAAAATTTGACATTGATAAAATAGGTCAAGGTCAGTCATCTTCAGTACACCTATCGACCTTTGCCAGATGTACACATAGTATTAAATTGGAAAGCCTAGATATATTTCATGTTAGACCATAATAAACAGCATATGACCTTGAAATAATAGGTCAAGGTCAGCTAACTGGGATAGGCTTCTAGTCAGTCACCAGTTGCATAACTAATATGAATTTAGAGACCCTAGCTGCAATCCTTCAAAATTCTTAGAAATACTAAAATTTGACATTGATAAAATAGGTCAAGGTCAGTCATCTTCAGTACACCTCTGGAGCTTTGCCAGATGTATACATAGTATCAATGTGGAAAGCCTAGCTTTATTTCTTCATGTTATATCATAATAAACAGTATATGACCGTTAAAAAATACGTCAAGGTCAGTCAACTGGGATAGGCTTCTAGTCAATCACGAGTTGCATACACAATATGAATTTGGAGACCCGAGCTTTAATCCTTAAAAAAATATAGCAAATACTAAAATTTGACCTTGATATAATAGGGCAAGGTCAGTCATCTTCAGTACACCTCTGGACCTTTGCCAGATGTATACATAGTATCAATTTGGAAAGCCTAGATATATTTCTTCATGTTACACCATAATAAACAGAATATGACCTTGAAAAAATAGGTCAAGGTCAGTCAACTGGGATAGGCTTCTAGTCAATCACCAGTTGCATCAGTAATATGAATTTGGAGACCCTAGCTTCAATCCTTCGAAAAAGATATAGCAAATACTGTAATTTGACCTTGATAAAATAGGTCAAGGTCAGTCATCTTCAGTACACATCTGGACCTTCGCCAGATATATACATAGTATTAATTTGGAAAGCCTAGCTTTATTTCTTCATTTTATATTATAATAAACAGTATATGACCTATAACAAATTGGTCAAGGACGGTCAACTGGGGTAGGCGTCTAGTCAATCACCAGTTGCATAAGTAATACGAATTTGGAGATCCTAGCTTCAATCCTTCCAAAAATATAGCAAATACTATAATTTGACCTTGATAAAATAGGTCAAGGTCAGTCCTTTTTAATAGGCTTCTGACCCTTCACCAGATACACTTGTGGTATGAATTTACAATGCCTGGCTATAATTCTTCTTGGGATATCGTGTTCACAAGAAAGATGGACAAACAGACAGACGGACAGACGACGCTGACGACGACAATACCCTTCGGGCAAAATTTGCCCGAGGGGTAAAAACCACGATTTAACTTCCTTTAAACCATACATAACACGACACGAGACAGTCATAGGCGAATGGAATCCAGGAACGACATGAAACACCGAAAATTTAAGACAGGAAATTAGAGGGAAGTAGATGTTTTGCTCCTGCACAAGTAATGAATAATATGGATAAAAAAAATCTAACCCATGTAGATGTGGTACAAGAAATCACGCTCAGATTGAAAATCTAATAAAGGATTGACTGACGAAATTTTTTTGGTCATAGTGCCCACCACTCCCGCTGTTATGTCTGTTTAGCATATGAAACGAAGCCCATGGTACGACAGCTATAATCGCCAAGAGTTTGATAGATTTTGGAGTCCCGAGCGGGATTCGAACTAGAGACCATCAAAGTATGGCATCAAATCAAATGTCGGCGATCCAAACCACTCCCACGAAAATAGGAGGTAGCAGACCAGTAGTCTTGAAAGCGAACATACAGTATCCATCTGATGGTCGTTATGACGCAGCTCCCTTAGCTGAACACATAGGAAGATATTTTTGTCATTTAGAAAGTGGTCGTATAACAGTATTTTCGTTATTTTGGGATTACACTATCTCGGTATTGCACAGATTCTAGTGCAGAAAATTGGTCGAGTCCCAAGCGGGATTCGAACCATCGACCCTCAGAGTAAGGCACCAAATCACCAGCATTATATGTCGGCGATCCAATCCACTCAGCCAACGGACCTCCCACAGAAATAGGAGGTAGCAGATCGGTAGTCTTGAAAGCGAACATATAGCACCCCTCTGATGGTCGTAATGACGCAGTTCCAATAGCTGAATACATATTGTTATGCGATCACTTTCTAAATGACAAAATATATCTTCCTGTGTATTCAGCTATGGGAGCTGTGTCATTACGACCATCAGAGGGGTACTGTATGTTCGCGTTCAAGACTACCGTTCTGCTACCTCCTATTTTTGTGGGAGGTCCGTTGGCTGAGTGGATTGGATCGCCGACATATAGTGCTGGCGATTAGGTGCCTGACTCTGGGGTCGCAGGTTCGAATCCCGCTCGGGACTGCACTAGAATTTGTGATATACTAAGATAATTTAATCCCAAAATAACGAAAATACTGTTATACGATCACTTTCTAAATGACAAAAAATATCTACATTTATTCAAGTAAAAATGTGACCAAAAAACAATAATCCAAACATTAAACAAATGTACTTTACACAAAATTGTCAAGACATCCAAGAAATTACTATCTTACCACTAGCGGACAAATGGTGGGCTCAGCGCGCGCGAGTATTTACTGAAGTATCAGCCTGAAGAAATTTACGATGGTCAGCTGTATAGAAATTCTTGCTCAAAATATGTTCCCTGAGTAGTAGTGTAAGCGTAAATTCCCTCTACTTTCACCCGGATGTAAAAATGACGTCACTTCCGCTTTGGGTGGATGTGGCGTGACCTTTGGACATGTCCAGACTTGTCTGTGTCTGTCATGTACTGGGGGTTTTCCCCACAATGGCGGAGATGTAATGGCGGTGTGTGGGGAATACCGAAGAGGCTGTCCGTGAAGATGTAATGGCGGTGGACAATGGAGGTGACTTGCCGGAAAGATCCGAAGGTGACCGCCATTGTGGGAAAATGGTGGATACGTTGACCGGAAAGACCCGAAGGTGACCGCCATTGTCCGCCATTGTGGAAAAATGGCGGATACGTTGACCGGAAAGACCCGAAGGTGACCGCCATTGTTGAAAAATGGCGGATACGTTGACCGGAAAGACCCGAAGGTGACCGCCATTGTCCGCCATTGTTGGAAAATGGCTGATACGTTCACCGGAAAGACCCGAAGGTGACCGCCATTGTAGGAAAATGGCGAATACGTTGAAGAAAAAACGTATAAAAGGGGTGATTTTTAGTGGTTTGGTGTATTCATTGGACTACCAAACGGAGCTATCTCACCTACCTGCCTGCCTGCCTGCCTGCCTGCGTGCCTGACCAGCCTGCTTGCCTGACCAGCCTACCAGCCTGTTCTGACGAGAGCAGGGCCTCACTGGAGCATGAGACGTGGGGAAGATTTTCATTTTACCAGTGCAACTTCACCAGCCTATCTCACCCTAGCAGCTACTGACCAGCCTGAGCCCACAGTCATGGAGTCATCCCAGCGAGCTAAGCTTCAACAGCACCGTGTTCGCCTCATTGATGAGATGGAGCATGTGGCCGAACTATGTGATCTGCTTATGGTGGAAAACATAATCCTTAAACACGGTGTCGAAGATATCATGGCGCAGAAGACCACTTCACGACAAAACAGAGCCCTCATCGACGATCTACTGCGCCGTGGCCCCTATGCATTTCTAGCCTTCGTGGAGGCGCTGAAGAATACGGAAAATGAAGAACTAGCAGATCTACTTCAAGCCCAGGATTCAGAAGATAATATCTTAGTCATGGACATGGACATCGCCGAAGAGCGTACAGCTACCAAACGTACGCACCAAGAGTCCGGTCTACCTGCCAAACCCGGTGCACCACCCAAACGGCCCCGACTAACACCTTTAGAAATACCTCAGCAAGTGCTTCAGCCAGTGCCCCAGAAAGTGCCTGAGCAAGCGAAAGAGGAGCAACTTCCTATGTCTGTGCAGGAGATCAATGACATTATCCAGCAGGCCTACCAGGCGGCCTACACGAACACTTGGGAGCTCTCTCCCTATTTAACTGTGAGTGTCAAAGAAGAGGAAGTGCATTTTAACGCACCGGCCTGGGACGACAAACCACCTAAGCATATCGCCTTGACGTTGGACACCTGGATAAGAGTACAGGCCATTGACTGCGCCGTCGATGCGGTCATTGACCACCAGGGGAGTGACGAAGCGAAATTTTATGTGGGTGACGACATCTTTGTCACCTGTTCTACATTCAACAACATGCTCCTCGTGCATATTCGGAAATGGAAAATGAGGTCAGATACGCAAAAGCGTATTCCTTGTTCTCAGGGCGTCACCCTGAAAATACCTGCGTGGCGGAAGCTGCAGAGTCTCACAGCTGAAATTCATGAAGTCCTGTCTGACCAGGTGTCTCAGTATATTTATAAGAAGTACATCGACACATTCCTGGATGATCTCAGACCCCGCATTCGACACTTGCGTATCCAGCAATGTGCAGGCTGTGTGAACAAGAACGGGCTCTTCAACACTCATACGTGTGTGGACAATAGTATACCATCATACGCGCTCATCACTGAGGCACTACAGGACGTGAACGAGGTGCAAATTGCCCAGGCATTGGAAGCTGCCTGTCCACCCAGAATTCCACGTGAACAGATTGCCACCTTCATCTACGTGCACCAGGGGCGGAAAGACGATGACGAGTTCAAACAAGTCTTGTTGCATAAATATTGAACATTTCACACAAGTCTTGTTGCATTGAACATTCAGACATTACCGTATTCCTACATTCTATGTTCATTCTATGTTCATTCTACGTTCATTTAAGCGCCTTGATAGCGTATAATTGTATTAAAAAAATTCAATACCAAGAGTTTACTGTGGTGAAGACGTTCATTCTACTGTGTTAATAAAAATAGTAGAAATTCAAAATGTGTGCTAGTGTTCATTCTTTGCAAAGATAATTGTATTAAAAAAATTCAACACTAAGAGTCTACTGTGGTGAAGACCTTAGGTTTTCATATTGGTGATGGGAGCTGGTGTTTTTTGTGCTTTGAGTTAGAAAGTCTCACCCCTTTCGGGAGTAAATAGGTGACCTTTGGAAAGTGTCATCACACTGTTACGGGCGGAATTTTTTTTTCACGCCTGACACCCACGTCCTACACACAGGGCATCGTATCTTCAAATGAAGCTCCTCTGTCTCGGCGCACTGGCACGTCCCCCCTATACATGTTAGGGATACCAAGCATACGGAACATAGGCATAGGTGACCGCAGGGGAAGAAGGTGTACATGGTCTCTTCGATGTTACACACGGCACAGGTGGATTTATTCTCTTCCTTAGTCAGTTGTACACGTAGTTTACACTTGTCCTCTTCTAATTGATCAATCTGTTCGTTCAGGCGCACGATCTCTGCTAGAGGTGATGGTGGTGGTGTTGTCATTCCTGTTGCGGTAGCCGGCGTTGGGGTAGCCGTCGTTGTGGTAGCCGCTGTAGTTGCTGGGGGTCTACTATTTAACCACTCCACCTCGGGGAGATCTTCATCGTCTGTTGCTTGATCCTCATCTTCTTCCATAGCGTCCCTTATCTCTTGCTCTTGTTGTGCACCTCTCCGTCTCAACGTATCAGCAATATGATGTTCATGCACCCGCTGTAAGCTGGTAATTATTGTAACATGTTGGTCGTTGTCTTCTCCACTTGTGTGAATCACTTCCCTATGTTCTCTAGGATCTTGTGAGTTCATCGTGTTGAATAGCGTCCGTCTGGTAGTCATGATGCAGTTCTGAATGAATGGATAGCAGACGAGATACTGCGCGTTATTTATAGTCTAACCGTAGAGCGCCCGGAAACACCCGAAGGTGGCGCCATTGAGCGCCATTGTTGCGCGGACGTCAGCGAAATCTCGCCATTGAAAGATTGTGTTTGCTCAGGCCCGCTGAAATTTTGTGTTTCTTTTCCATCTTTAAACCGGTCTCATTTTGCAATAAATGCGAGTTGACGTGTAAAACTTATTTCAACTTGAACTTGGGGAACTTATCGTGTAGCGGTGAAAAATTCAGAAGGCTAGCGGCAGGCTAACCCACTATTTTTAATGATTTTATCGATTTTAGACCCGTAAGGTTATGGGTGTGGTGGTGTGGAAAACCCGGTAAATTTGAAATAAATCGGTTTACCTCCGTAAAAATACGTGAGGTGTGTTCCTCACAGCCTTATAATGTCACCCTGAAAATTGGAGCGGGTTTATCGAAAAAAAGTAGGAATTTTTATCCTATCACGCTGGCTACGGTAACACAGCCATTGACACGCATAGCTGTACTCACATTTGCCTCCAGACTGTATAGTGCTGTGTTACCGTAGCCAGCGTGATAGGATAAAAATTCCTACTTTTCTTTCGATAAACCTGCTCCAATTTTCAGGGTGACATTATAAGGCTGTGAGGAACACACCTCACGTATTTTTACGGAGGTAAACCGATTTATTTCAAATTTACCGGGTTTTCCACACCACCACTGCCATAACCCTACGGGTCTAAAATCGACAAAATCATTAAAAATAGTGGGTTAGCCTGCCGCTAGCCTTCTGAATTTTTCAACGCTACACGATAAGTTCCCCAAGTTCAAGTTGAAATAAGTTTTACACGTCAACTCGCATTTATTGCAAAATGACACCGGTTTAAAGATGGAAAAAAACACAAAATTTCAGCGGGCCTGAGCAAACACAATCTTTCAATGGCGAGATTTCGCTCACGTCCGCGCGCTCATGCGCGCGCTCTACGGTTAGACTATAAAAAGCGCGCAGTGTCTATCCATTCATTCAGAACTACATCATGATGGCTGAACACATGGATATTGATGCAGTGATTGACAACCTATTACAAGAGCTATTCATAGATAATGAACAAGAACACCAACCGGTAGAGGGCGGCGAGACTTTCATCGATATGGAACACGGCGAAGATTGGCTTGACAACATAATACAAGAGTTATTCATAGATAATGAACAAGAACACCAACCGGTAGAGGGCGGCGAGACTTTCATCGATATTGAACACGACGAAGGAGGAGAAGAGGCAGCGGATGTCACCGCCAATAGTACTCTCCAATACGAACGGTTTGAACGAGTGCTACAAGATGTGTTCAAACAACATCAAGAACAAGCCCAAGACCAAGAAGCAACCGGTGAATTCATGGATGGAGTGGACAATAGTCCCTACGTGAGTCCCTACCAACAGATTGCTCAACTCCTACAAGATGAGTTGGAAGAAGACCAAGAAACAGAAAGGGGAAAAAAAGAAAAAGAACAGATAGCTATTTTACAGCCGCCATTACAAGATGAGTTGGGAGAAGACCAAGAAACAGAAAGAGAAAAAAAAGAACAAGAACAAGAAGAGATGGCTATTTTACAGCAGCAAGAGATGGAGTACTACTCTACCGCAATAAGAAGAAGACTGGCGCCAGACACAATATGGAAAGCGCCACAGTATTTACGCTGTGTCGAATGCTGTAGTCGCTTCGCCAAATACGCTATATTTCCATGTGGACATCAAGCCTTATGTCTTTGCTGTATTCACAGACATGCCCGAAGACCAGAGCCTACGTCCACTCACAACCCCATAGCGTGTAAACTCATCGCGCTGGAATGTCCCGTGTGTGCCCAGAGGCGAGACGCCCTGTCCCGACCGATGTAACCCCTTACATCTTCCTAACGGCCCTTTTCAGGGCCACCCCAATCTTTCGAAAGAGGAAGCTTCTAATTAAAAGCACAAAAAAACACCAACTCCTGCACATGCACACACCTAGGTAACAATAGGTAAATAACACTTAGTAAATGGAAACTTCCTACTAACATCGCCCAGGTATTAGTATGAATGTACGGTAACCGAATAGTGCCGGAAAAAGCCGAGTGTAAAAAAAAAATTTTCGTTGTGGGAGATTGGTAATGAGAGAGGTGAGGAGATTGAGCACTACCGAGGTGGCCCGGAAAAAGCCGAGTGTAGCAATTTTTTTTGTTGTGAGGTGTGGGAGATGGGTAGAGGGGATTTTGCATGGGTTGGCCCTGAACACTGAAAAGGGTCCCCCTTGGAAGGTTTAGGGGTTGGCCCTGAACACTGAAAAGGGGGTTTACTGTGTTTGGAAGGCTAGGGGCTGGCCCTGAAAAGGACCGTTGAGGGCAGGGATTTTTTTGGGGGGTTGGAGATTGGTAATCATAGAATATAGAGGAGAGGAGATTCACCATGTAGGACCTGATTTGAATTGAATGTGCCAAGTTAGAAGTTCCCCTTTCGTAAGATTGGGGTGGCCCTGAAAAGGGCCGTTAAGGTCAATTTGTTTACCATGTTTTATTCAGGGGGAGTTTGCCTGTCTACTCCAAACTGGCGGAAAAGTACCGGCCAGGGTGAAATATGTATCTGCCAGGCTGTTGTTGTTGTTGTTGTTGTTGGGGGCCAGGCTCTCGCTCCGCATCGTCATCAGAGGAGGAATCTGCCGGTAGATCGTCAAGAAAGCGCGCTGGCGCAATTCTTGGCAATTCGTCAATGTCGACGAACTCTTGTTCAGCGGCCTGTTGTTGTTGTTGTTGGGCATCCAACAGATCTCGCAGGCAGTCCAACCAGTCTCGCCCCAGCAAATCGGCCGGCGCCCTAGTCACCAGATGATGGAGGTCGGCCCAGACTAGCGGTGATATGTTGGTGTTCTCCCGCGTCCATCTGTGAATTTCCTTCAACCAATACTTTCTCACGGCCCTCGCTAAATCTTCTTTCTCCCGCCTCTCTTTCGCCGCGCCTTTCGTCGTTGACACGGCTCATGATATGATTTTGATGTATATGTGTTTACGTGTCGAGAAAAAAGGGTTTGAATGAAGCTTCTCCCCACGCGGCCCCTGGTTTTATACTGAAACTAGAGTAGATTTTCATTGGCTGTTTCAACGGGGGCGATCCTCGCCCTTATGAAAATGTACCATGGTGTACCATGGATTATGTCCCAAAGTACCGTGGTACACCATGGTACAGCCTGGTACAGGCATGGTACAACCTGGTACAGGCATGGTACAGCATGGTACAGGCATGGTACACCATGGTAAATCTATTGTATTAACATGGTACAATGTCCCAAAGTACCATGGTATTTTCAGCATGGTACAACATGGTACATTTTTATAAGGGCGTTCATTGGTTCTGTCTCCGTCCTCGCCATTGGTTGATATACACGTCGCTGATTGACCCAATAACACGAGCAGCATACCTCCCTGGGTTAATTTTCAATCATCGCTTTTTGCACAAAATTGATATAGAAAATTCCCATGTTAAATCCATTCGTATCTCTATAACATTAGGGTTGAACTGCGCGTCGCTGATTGGCCCAATTTAGGCGCGAGTGATGCCTGCTGGGTCACGTCAGAATCCTCTCATTTTGCACAAAATTGGTATAGCAAATTCCCCAGGTTAAATCAATGCATATCTCTATAACATTAGGGTTGATAGTCGCGTCGCTGATTGGCCCAATTTTAGGCGCGACTGATGCATCCTGGGTCAACTCACAATCCTCTCATTTTGCACAAAATTGGGTATGGCAAATTCCCAGGTTAAATCGATCCGTATCTCTATAACATTACATCCCAAATGATCACGGACTTTCACGATGGCGCGAGTGATGCATCCTGGGTCAACTCACAATCCTCTCATTTTGCACAAAATTGGGTATGGCAAATTCCCAGGTTAAATCCATTCGCATCTCTATAACATTACATCCCGAATGATGACCGACTTTCACGAAGGTGGAGGAAAATAAAAAACTATAACGTATACGGGTACGGAGAGAGAGAGAGAGAGAGAGGCACGAAAAAAACTATAACGTGTACGGCTACGGACTAGGGGTTTAACATGACACTACCGAGTGATCACGGACTTTCACGAAGGGTGATGGAAAAATAAAAAACCAGAACGTGTACCATTCGATATCTACAGGCCTCCCTAGTCGGTGTTTTGTCATTCACCACCATGGGAGCGCACGGAGCAGATGGGGAGCTTGCCTTGTTCCAACTCACCACCCACGTCACCCTGATCGTCTATGACCATCAACTGCAGCTCATCGAAGAACAACCCCGAGAGGTGAAGCTATGTTTAACCCTAGCAGGATGGACTCTATTGACACGTTTGTTACAGGGAAAGAGCCCGAAGTCGATTTCATGGACGTGGGAGTAGGTGTCTACCTACGAAGTGGTAGAGATGATTCTTTTTTTCCCCGGTTAGAAGAGCGTGGTGGTCCTCCTATCATAATCCGTCCGGCATTATGGCAGGCGCTGAAAGCTATTATCCCCGACGTCCACGACTTACTGCACCCCGACGCGAACTCTGTGGCTACCTGCACTCTTACTCCTGGCTGCACCCTATTGTTGTACCCCAAACGAGTGGAGCTCATCGATGACGACAGTAGGTGTTGGTGTACGTCTGAACCCAAAGCGCGTGTCTCTTTGTCACCGGAAGGCTGGACTACCTTGAAACGGGTGTTGTTGGGTGACCTCGACGGTGATAGCATTCACCTGTGTGACGACGTCTACATTTTCTGCGGTCCCTTTTTTGCTCGACTCCTCTGTCTGAAGCGGGGTGGTTTTACTCTGGACCCTGATTTATGGACAGCCTTGGAAAAAGTAGTCCCCATTGTCGATGAAGTACTATATCTATAGGGTGCACACAGGTTAGAGTGTCAGTGTCTACTCATGAAGCGAACACACAACAGCGCAAGGAAGACGCAGAGCGGGACCCAGATGAGGGGCACCCGAAAGGGAATCCGAAAAGCTGGGCGGCAGGAATCCACGTGGCGTACCACTGTGAACAAGGTGTTAACAGATTTGTATTACAACCCTACCAGTCCAGCCGCTTATAGCGCTGTTGGAGCGCTCACTCGAGCTGCACATTCTCAAGGCATCAGTCGAACTGAAGTTCGAGAATGGTTAAAAACCCAAGACACTTATAGCTTACATCGAGCAGCCCGCCGACATTTTCGCCGTAACCGAGTCATCGTAGGAAGCGTAGACGCACAATGGCAGGCTGATTTGGTCGATATGAGTCGATTTGCACCCCACAATGATGGACATCAGTACATGTTGACCTGTATCGATATTTTATCCAAGTACGCATGGGTACTGCCCATCCGGACCAAAACAAGAGAGAATCTAGTACGCGCGTTCCAGCAGATTTTCAAGACGGGACGCAAACCCCTCTATTTGCAAACGGATGAAGGCACAGAATTTCTCAACCGCCACTTTCAAGCCTTTCTTAAGAAACAGAAGGTGTTTTTCTTCCATACGTACAACGAGACCAAAGCCTCTGTGGTGGAACGATTCAATCGCACCTTCAAAGGACGAATGTACAAGTATTTTACCGCCAAAAACACCCGACGGTACATCGATGTGCTACCTCAACTGGTCCAAGGGTACAATCGAGCCTATCATCGCAGTATCCAGCGAGCTCCCCTCGATGTGACAGAACGCAACGAACATCAAGTGCGCCGTACGCTGTACTCGATAGACCCCAGTCCACTCACGTCACCCCGTTACAAACGCGGAGATGTGGTACGGATCAGTAAAGTCAAAGGGCAATTTGAGAAAAGTTACTTGCCCAACTGGAGTGACGAGCACTTTGTCATCGTTCGTCATAAGCCTCGACATCCACACGTCTATCAACTGGAAGATCTACAAGGAGAAACACTGCAAGGCACGTTTTACGAGGCAGAATTACAACCGGTGGTGAAAACACGGAAAGACTACTACACGGTGGAAAAGATTTTGAAAACGGAACGTCGACGTGGCATCCCCTATCATTTCGTGAAATGGCAAGGTTGGCCCAGTTCGTTTAATTCCTGGGTCTCAGCCCGTGACATGAAACGGCTATAAATTCTACCTCACATCGCCTACAACCTTCAGTGTAGGGTTGTACCATGGATAGTGCACATCTGCCCTTACTGCTACGGACTCGAAAAGGACAAGTCGGTACCGTGGTGTGTGTAGTAGTGCTTCTGGGTACCTTATTTTTATTTGGAGGAGTCTTCTACGATTTGGCGTACCTGATATCCCGTTTCTCCGCCATTCGTCCAAGTGCTGCCCCACCTCAACGTCAAGTGCAATCACCCAACACCACCACCACCACCACCACCACCACCACTCTCTCTCCTACGACGCTGCGGACCAGATCACCACACACCCAGCCCACTACGCGGTCTACTACTCCACCTCTTTTCACCAGGAGTCCACCCGTGCCTAGTCCTACCCTCAGAAGCGAACCTTCCACCAGATCACGGCATCCTAGTACACCCACCACCACCCCCACCACCACCACCACCACCACCACCACGACGCTAACACCTAGAGTGGGACGAGTACCACGTTTATTCAGAAGCGAACCTTCCACCAGGCCACGACAACCTATAACACCCACCACCACCACCACCACGACGCTAACACCTAGAGTGGGACGAGTACCACGTTTACCACAGCAACGGTACCCGCACGACTACGATCCCCGACAACGGTGGATGCAAACATAACTCTATGGATCCTCGGTGGCAGCATCCCTTCACGTGTCTCATCGCTGGACCGACCGGGTCGGGAAAAACACACTTCGTTCAACGGCTCATCCAACACGGGTCAGCCCTCATTTCACCTCCCGTGGCTCGCATCCTGTGGTGTTATGGAGCTTGGCAACCTGCGTACGAGGAACTGGCACGCATCCCTGGACTCACCTTGGTGGAAGGATTACCCCCAGAGGACACCCCAGAAGACACGTTGGTCGTGGTAGACGATCTGATGACCGAAACGGACACTCCAGTCACCCGGCTTTTTACCAAAGGAAGCCATCATCGTCGGTTGAGCATCATCTACATCGTGCAGAATCTCTTCAGTAAGAACAAAGAGCACAGGAATATCAGTTTGAATGCTCAGTATGTGGTCTTATTCAAAAACCCCAGAGACGCATAACAAATTATGCACCTGGCGAAACAGATGTACCCTAAAAACACGGCCTTTGTGCGGGAAGCCTTCGAAGATGCCACCCAAGGGGCCCACGGGTATCTGCTCATCGACTTGAAACAAGAGACACCCTCGGCACTTCGATTGCGCACCCACATTTTTCCCGGAGAGTTCCAGACGGTGTACACACCCAAATAAAAGAAGAAGACACAACCCCTCTAGCATTCACTTCCTCATCATATCTGCACGGATACGGAAGCACGCGCCGGCCCGCCGCGTATTACGCAGCGCGCCACCGGAGGTGGGCCGGGCCCTGGTGCGCGGCGCGGACGCAGAATTGGTACGGTGTTTGTGTGAAGTCGCTCATAATGTGTTAAAAGGGAATGTTCCTCTCAGTCCCCTGCAGAAAGGGAAATTGCAACGGCACAAGACGGGTCTCCGAACGCTGGTGAAGAAGACGGGTAGTTTAAAGAAAAAGAAACAGGTGTTACAGCGAGGTGGATTTCTCGGAGCACTCCTCGCACCCTTAGCCGCCACCGTACTGGGACCGTTAGTAGGGGCCATCTTGGGACGCTAACATGGAACATACGAAAAAATTGATGCTGGTCGAACCTCGACTGTTACAGAGTTTGCAATCACCCTATCCCGTGCCTGCCACGGTGCAACAACTCCAGTCTCTCGACGAAGAGGTGAATAGTATACTCCAACGTCGACTACCCGATCACGAGAAAATTCAACTCTACCATCACACGCTGAACCGGTACAAGACGTTTATGGATCAATATAGGGGTAGTACACCACCACTACCCGCAGCGCCAACACCCACACCACCGCCGCCATCATCATCACCTTAGCTGGAAGAGGAAGTGTTGGCCAGTGTCCCTAAGGCATTCAAGACGAAGGCTCGTTTATTGTTGGACCGGGTGAAACAGAATCCCGATATGAGTTGGAGCGATCAGGGGGAACTGCTTATTCGAAACCGAGTGGTGCCGGGGTCTCATATCACCGATTTGATCAACGATACGGTGCGCTCTCGCAAACACTCTAATCCACCGGGCTGGGAAGCCTTTGCTCAGGGGTTAAAAGACACACACACACCCCTCAAGAATTGGTGGGGAATCCTAACCGTTGGGCCTTTATGCAGCGGACAACGACGAGTAGACGACACCAACCACCACCACCCTCTTCTTGGGCACCGGAGTCACCTCCCAAAACACCACAACGACGGGCACCTACTTCGTCACCCCTTTTACCACGCCATCCCCTGCAACCCCCCAGATCTAAGTCACCGCGACGATCACGACGCCGAGGTCAGCCGCCCAAGGCGTGGGAGCCCTATTAAAGCCCGGTGCAGAAGCAAGAAAGCTCAGTCGTCATGTTTTACCTCACGTTGCCCAGTAACAGCTCGCTCGATGTGTTTCCTGACAACACCTTGGCCAAGTACGTGACCCAATTACCGCAACCGTTGCATTTACCTGGACGGTGGGAATGTGGACTGGTGGATATTCAATACCCTTACTCGTGGTACAACGTGCGAGGCAAAGAAGTATAGTACGAAGTGACCTACGAAGGCAAAATAAACCGACTGACTCTCCCCGAAGGCCAATACGATACCCCCAAGACGTTCATAGAGGGTCTGCTCACCTTGTTGAATTACAAGTCTCTACGGAAGGTGACGAATAGTTCAAGACCCCTGAAAGCCTATCCCTTCAAGAATCACGTGATCTTCGATGTCAACGCACACAACGACAAGGCCTGTATCCTGCTCAGCCCCAACGTGAGTGTGGAACTCAGTCCTAAGCTACAGCAAATGTTAGGTCTCCCATACAGCGTCTACACGGGTCCCCCCACCGACAACGGTGACGTTGTGATGGATATGAAAGTAGGTATGTACGGACTCTACGTCTACTCGGAGGCAGTGGACAGCCATATTGTGGGCGATGTGAACACACCTCTGTTACGGGTGGTACCCATTAGAAAGAAGTATGGCGATCAAGTCACCCGAGTTTCAACCACATACTCTACCTGCCCGTACGACACACCGATATCAACACGATCACGGTGGATATAAGAGATGACACGGGACACCCGGTCGCATTCGAACGAGGTAAAGTGGTGCTGACACTTCATTTCCGACAAGCACGTTCTCCTCACTTCGTATAATGTACGTGCCTTACCAGTGCCATACGGCCAGCTATGCCGACTACTACAAGAAACAAACGGGAGGTAGCTTGCCCATCTTTAGCGGTGCACGCATGCAACGAGGTCACGGATTGGGTAACATACTGGGCAGCATCGTCAAAACGTTCTTGCCCTTGGTGACACAGGGTGTCAAAGCGGTGGGTAAACAAGCGGTACGCAGTGGACTGCACGTGGCCGGTGATGTCTTGGGAGGCACGGCACCCCGACAAGCCTTGACACGACGGGCCCGAGAAGCAGGCAGCGTCTTGATCGCCAAAGCCCTTAAAAGACAACCAAGGGCACAGCGAAGAGTCATTCGACGCCAGACACACCGACGACGCACACCCCGGAATAAGAAGAAGAGTAAGAGAGACATCTTCGCATAATGGCATTCATTCACTCCGAGTCGTGTCCGTCTACCAACAGTGAATTGGATTTGTGGACTATTCCACCCACACAGACTAGTGTGGCCGAAGGACGTTGGGTAGAACATCGACCCCTGGCTAGCCTGACGGGTACGGGACCCCTGAAATTTACCATTGAAAACAAAGATACGGCCTACCTGGATTTATCCTACACGTACTTGTACGTGAAAGCCAAAACAATGGACAACGACGGGACGCCCATGGCGGACGATGCGGTGGTAGGCCCGGTGAATCTTTGGCTGCACTCCTTGTTCCAACAGGTGGATATCAGTCTGAAAGATAAACTCATCAGTACGTCCACCAATACGTACCCGTACCAAGCCTACATCGAGACGCTGTTGTCGTACGGCGAAGATGCCAAAAGATCACACTTGCAAGCCTCGCTGTACTACAGGGATACACCCGGAGACATGGATTTGCCTTGACCATTGCCAATGGTGGGCTCGGCCATCGCAGGCAGTTTACAGCCACTAGCAAGTCCGTCGATATGATGGGACGATTGCACGCCGATCTGTACCTGCAAGACCGCTACATGATGAACGGTGTATCCATCAAGATCAAGTTGATCCGTTCCCCACCCACGTTCGCCTTGATGGCCGATGGAGATGCTCCCAATTTCAGCATTCCCAATTTCTCTGTGCCAGCAGGTACGATGATGGCCAATCGTGAAAATTTATTTCTAGGGGATCTCCCTAAACGTCTTACCCTGGCGTGTGTGACCAACACCGCTTTCAATGGACAGTGGGATGAGAATCCGTTCAACTTTCAACATTTCAACATCAACTTTTTGGCACTGCACGTGGCCGGCCATCAAATTCCAGCCCGTCCGTTACAACTCGATTTTGGTATGTGCGGAGCTACCTGAACCTGTTTACAGCCACAGGACAAAACAACCAGGACGAAGGAAATACCATCACTCGACGAGACTTTAGCCGTGGGTACACTTTGCTCGCCTTCGACCTCACCCCCACCTTGGAACACGATCATCAACTGGCCTTGCTCAAGAAAGGAAACTTACGGTTGGAACTGCGTTTCTCCGTCCCTCTAGCCCATACCATTAACGTGATTTGCTACGCCGAGTTTGATAACGTCATCAGCGTGGATCAGCAAAGAAACGTCCTGTGTGACTACGCCAGCTAGAGTCATGGATACAGAGCAGCTGATGGGCATACTCCAGCGAGATCCTCGGGTACCCTTTCGAGGTGTGTTTCCACGCAATGTGTTTCCCACCCACCCCACTACCCCAGCAGCCTACATCCTGAATACAGACCCTGGTACTCGACCCGGTGAACATTGGGTGGCTGTGTACGTGGACACCCTAGGCCAAGGCGAATACTTTGATTCCTACGGACTTGCACCCCTGCATTCTGATTTGGTGAAGCTCATGGACGTATCTACTACAGTGTGGTGTTGGAATACTAAAAGATTACAAGGACCCTTGAGTAGTGTCTGCGGACAGTACTGTGTGTTTTATCTCACTCACCGGAGTAGAGGACATTCTATGCAAACGATCCTACAAATGTTTGATGATTATTCTCAAGCCGAAGACCGTGATGTACTCGTCTATGACTGGACTGCCTCTCGTTTTAATGTGCATGCCCCATTTCTCTGGTTAACTTAATTGATTCAATGCACTGCGCAGTACTATTGTTTTTTTTTGTTATGACGTTGTTGTTCTGACGTTCATTGATGTTCAATAAAAAAAGATTCATGAAAAAACACAAATGATGGTTTTGACTTTTTTTTTTATTCAAGTGAACAAGAAGGGTTAGACTATGTACAATATAATACAGGTGGTGTGTACAATAGAATACAGGTGGTATGTACAATAGAATACAGGTGGTATGTACAAAAACCTGTCAGGAGTAGGATTCGAACCTACGTTCTGCATTTCGCAGACCAGCACTGTTAACTGGCGCCTTAGAGCACTCGGCCATCCTGACTTTACAGTTTTTAACTAGTGTATCAAAAGTCATAGTTCGAAATTTTCACAAGTCCAGGTAAGTAGTACTGATGCCATCGGGAAGGACTTTCCGTTTCGGGTAAAAGAAAGTAAAGGCGTCTCGTTGCTGGATGTACGTCCGCATCTGGTGCCGAAATCCTCTGTTAGTCCCACTCGCACTGGCCTGGCTTTGCAGCACGTTCAGGTACAAGGCTTTGTCGATGTTGGGATCGCGCCGGTTCACCCCTTTGCAGCTAAACTTATTTTCGTCTCCATCGTAACAATAATACGTCTTCGAGGAGAGAGCAATCATCGCATCGCCACTCCACTCCAGCTTGAAGAGGCCCGGCGTACGCTTATCGTACTGGTAATGGTCACGTCGAGGTAGCCACTGGTCCCGTTCCACCTCATACTGTGCACGTAACTCGGGTTTGACCAGGCACTCCCAATCTGCATTAGACACGGCCATGTAGGCCGAGTCTGTATCCATCTCCATGAGTTGCCAGTCTGATGGATTAAAATACACACCCATGAAATCATACAGAAACTGGAGCATCCTCAGCTTGGCCACCTGGTATACCATACATCCAATCTGGAGGGGCAGGTTGTAACGGATAGTCTTTTTAGCTAAATTGATTTCATACGTGTCGTCATCGATGACCTCCACGGACCGAAACAGAGGAGAATTCGCTTTTTTGCGGGCTTGTTGGGTAGTACAGATGTTCACGTTCACGTGCTTATCCTGGTTCGTGACCGTTTTGCCATAATAGCCATTGCCCGTCAATTTCCACGATTCACCGATGATGGCCTTACTCGGGTCTTGATCACCTTGACGACGGGCAGACGTCACGATGTCGGCATTCTCCGCAAAACAGGTATACGCGTGTGACTTCCAGACCGTGGCTGATGTACCACTGTAGTAGCGGAGTGCCCAGCAAGATTTTCTCTGCCCACACACTGCCAATCAACATCCGTCGAGGTCGAGGCAAACACTCGTGTTGCTCAGCATAGGCCCCCATGGTGTCTCCAATATCATCCCGACCCACCAGCGTGTTCTTAAAGATGGGAGGGCACTGGGCGAAGAGGGGCTTGAGAGTGTCAGGAACATGCAGATCACATTCGACAAAGCCGTAGAGGTCCCCGGAACGAATGGCGTCGAACATCTGTGGCAGACTCAGGAGTCGCCGACGACTGAGCGGGTACTCGCGCTCTTTTAGGAAACGACGTAAATGTGGGAGGGCCTGGCACATGGTGTGAAATTCACACTCCCACATTTCGATGAGATGGTATCCTCTCTCTTTCACGTAATCGCCGTTCTCCTGCACTTCTTCCCGTAATTCTTCCAGTGTTTTTCCACGTCGTTCGTTGAAGCGTCCAGCGCTGAATGGCATCCGTGGCCGTGCCAATAGCAGCCGTAAAATTGGAATACGGTCGGTGTTCTACCCCCCAGGGCAAACCCATCGACGGGGAGTCGACGATCTCCTATGCGCTTCGCTGTGGCGTTGGTGTGATGGTGTATATAAATTCCCCGTCGATAGGCTTCCCAATCCGACCACTGGTCAGCCAGATGCTTGTAGGGGGTGCGTTGCGGTGTGAAATGCTGGCCTTCCGCCAACCAGCGTGTATAATGTCCACTGGGCATAGGTTGGGCCAGAGACCACAGGTACAAGGCATTGGCATCGAAACCGATGATCTTAGCACAGGGTTTCCCACCGGGGAGAGTAGTGACGTCCTTCTCGAGATAACGGTGAAAAATAAGGCTAGGTCCGCCGACGATGTTCTGCTTTAGACAATCATGCATGTCCGCATCTTTTTGCTGTATCAGCGAGAAGTAGGTAGGACACTCTTGAAAAAGATGGCGAAGCGCCAGACCCGGTAAACTCAAGCACTCCTTGAAGATGTCGACGTGCATCTCACGACGAAAGAGTTGAACCATTTTCTCGGTCGCTTCCAGGAAAGGAACCACATCTAAGTTATTATACCATATGAGGAAATCTGGCAAGGTCTGCATGTGTTGATCGTTCCATACCTGCTGTAGTTCCCGGTACGTGTCTTCCGGACATTCCACTTGCTTCAAATCGTCAAAGAACGCGTCCCGGGGTGGCAACTGTGTTTCCTCCAAACGGTCGAGCGTCGATATATACGTGTAAGGGAACCTCCCTTTGGTTTGTGCACAGTCATACGCCTTCACCCACTGATCATAGCTATAATTGGGAGCTAAGTAGTTCCGTACATCCAGGAAATGGAGTGATGTGATAGTGAGGGCCATATGATTATTGATCTTCTTGATGAAGGACTTGATGGTATTAGCCTGGGCCAAGTATGGGTAGAGAAATTCCTTCACCATGTTCAAGTCGTATCGCCCCGAGTTGAAACCGAGCACCGGTAACTGGCCTAGGTATTGTAGGAAGCGCGCTTTGAATTTCTCCGCATACGGTTTAGGTAAAGGCACATCCTGCGACTGCATGGGTTCCGGCTCGGACTCCGACTCAGACTCTGACTCTTCATCGTCACTAAACGATACACCCGGTATAGGAATCCGATCGTCCAGTTGGTCCAGCACGTCGTGGAACTTCGACACCAACAATTCCGTACTGGCCGCACTGACTTCCTCTAAATACTCCATCATGCGGGTGATCAACTCATGGGAATCCCCGGTGGACACGAAACAGACCGGTGCAGCGTCATAGCCGGGTACGTTGCTGGAAATGCTCACACTCAGGGGAATATGGCGCTGGGTCCACTGCGTTTTCGCTGAAAACATGTCCATGGGCTCTAACAGGGCCTCAAAATCGTAACACGCCCGGTAGGGAAAATAACGGTCCTCCTCCGGTATGATAAGACCCTCATCGGCCAGTTCCTGGAAAATAGTAAGCGTATTATGATACACACCGCCAGGAAATTTTCGCTTCACACTGTGACAACTCTTCTCGTGTCGATGTAAGTAGGTGGAACGGTGAAACACCCAATGGCATTGGTCACAACTGTAGGACTGGGCGTACAGGCTCATATTGTGGATCAGCGAAAAATGACTCACCCCATTGTCGTCGAAGACATTGACTTTCATGGTAGAAGCATACCGTTCTGTTGAGCGATGAACCAATTCAGCCACAAATGTATCCTCCTCGCATCGTAATCGGTATACAAAGATATTGATGTTGAACAGAGTTTCCACGACATCCAAATACTTGAACGGGACTCCACGGAACTGACGCTCATCCAAGTCTTGCTCCTCTAAATACTGTTCCCAATAGCCATTGGCCACTCTATCACAAGACAGGGGATCACACTCGTCCACATGCACGGTCAAACGCCGAAACAGACATTTCCGGTCTTTGTAGGATCCTTTTTTGCATCCCGTTAATGCATACAGTCCGTGTCGATGAAGCAGCCAAGGTGGTAGTAGTACAGGAGCACCGATAGGATGATCTCTCATTTTCGTGACGAAAAATGTGACGTTGGTCACCATTTCCACAAGCCATTTGGTATTGGGGCGTTGCAACCGGGCCCATTCCAATGGGTCCAACGTAGTCAGTTGGTCGATGAGTGGCTCCAGAGAAATCGCATCCGTCACCGTGAAGGGCTGGTCAAACACATAGGTATTATTGCTGGGGTAATAATACCGCAACTTGTCTGTCTCCTTGTGCCGTAAGATGTAACCGAATGTGATATTCAACTTGAACGCTGTCACCTGGTCTGTGAAAATGTTCTCGGCATAGGTAGACAGATACGTGAGGTCCTGCAGCCGAAAGTTATACAAGTCCAATAGACGACGGTTTTCTCGCGAAGACCATCGTATGTACTACGAATACGCATTCCTGTGACTGTGGCCTCGATGGCTGTCACTGCAAACTGATGAGAGCCTCGCTCGACCGCCTTTATATAGGCTCGCGTGGCCTCGGGGGAGGGGGGGGGAGACGTGTCACAGCGTAACAGGTTCGTACTGCATTCGTACTCACATCGTCCTGCATACGTACTTATTCGTAGCGGATTATCGAGCATTCGTAGTGTTTTCGCGGGCTGTCGCTTTGATGCGAAGGGCGTTCTTCATTGAATCGTACTGCATGCGTACTCCTTCTTGATGATTCTTGTTAACTGCTTATGGCTGTCGTCCAAGGAACCTACCGCATGCGCATGGGATTCGCAGGACAGTTTTAAAGAGGCCCTCTATAGACGAATTGACACGAATCGACAAGATTGAAATAGTCGTGGTCATTGGCCGGCGTTCTCCATCCAATTCTTGACAGTGTGACTGGCGCTTTACAGCTGATCCATCATATCTATACAACTCGCACAGACAGGCATGACGGTAAGGACAATATACTAACACGATTATTAATTTAACCACATAAACTGTAAGGAAGAGGACCAGGAAATGTCTGACCGAAGGGACATAATGTTGCAACAAATTTTCAGCTAATACTGAGGTTTGAGCGCCGAATTTCCTGAGCGAACCCATGCTTCCTTACATGAAGTATCAATATACCACGGACTCAGAGAAGCGATTTCGTGACTGCGCCTTCGTTGTACAATAATAGTCACTCAATTACGTAACGGAACAGACCGCCTATCGAAGTGTAGATACGTGAAAAATAATCTACACCCTTTACAACAAAAGGGGCTATCGTTTAAATAGGAGAAAACATCTGTAGATTCTTGAAAAAGAATCGACTTGGCGATTGCGCCTTGTCGATTATTTTCCAAAAATATTAAGTTACTCGTGATTTCTCCACTACAAAAGAGACCTAACTCGTCGTTAACGCCAGCAACGTATAGTGATAAACCCGAATCTACAAGTAAGGAAACTATTGCAAATGTATACACAATGTAGCTGTCATTGTATCTGTATCGCAGAAGAATTCTCAAAAACGAATTTAGGATGTTTATAAAACTTTCCATTGTCAATTTATATGTCAGCCTTATATCTAAAAAGCTAAGACTGGAAACGCAGATATCTATACCAATGATATATTCAATACATATTGTTTATTTTGGCGTATCATGATGGCCAGCGTATTTGTCCTATATGGCCTCAGTGAACGTTATGTTAAAAGTTTCAGAGCTTTGACGCTATTTTTTTTTGCTCATAAAAGCAAAACTCATCAATTGAAATCCGTACATGAACTTATGCAAATATCCATATGCATTTTATATGCATCTATAGGCAATATCGTTTGTCATTTATATCTACTACTTGTCTGTTTAATTCCACTACGATTTGGGAACCTTTGTAGATGACACAACCACAAAAGTAGACGAGACAACAAATGATCTGTCAGGTAAGCGTTACCGTTTAGAAGGACCCGTTCAGGAAGCGATCTTAAAAGCTAGCTAGCTTTCGAATCACTTTAAACAGCGGTCACATAATTTTGTAAAGCACTTAGTGATGGCACCAAACAACATCTGGTTTGTTCCAGTCTCAATATGATTTTTGAAGGCGTCAAATGCTGAACTATAATATCTGAATGGAGAGACGTATGCGACCAGAGACCATTGCACAAAATTGGAAAGATTGTCATTTCTCGTTTTATATGTGATGAAAAGGGCTACAAAGTATGCATATCTCTGATAAAATTCAAATTGGAAAGGATTCTCTATACCATAATTGGGTTATTCAGGGTTCTTCGATTCAACTATGGTATATGGCCCTGAAATTTCACACACGTCGTCTATACGTCTGTCTACCTTATTATACGCCCGTCAAATTTGACTCGTTAACTTTTTCTCGTCAACGTAACTCGTCCTAGAGTTTTCAGTTGATTCTTTTGATATTTGGTCCACGTGATCGGTACCATGTGTAGATGTGCATGAACTTTTTTCGGCCCGATTCGACGTTTTCTTGAGTTGCTCCCCTTGATTTTGGTCTGAAATCCTTGTATTTGGCACCTACTGTCTTCGTCAACGCAACTCGTCCCAGAGTTTTCAATGGATTCTTCTGAAATTTGGTACACATGATCGGTACCATGTGTAGATGTGCATGTACTTTTTTCGGTCCGATTTGATGTTTTCTTGAGTTACTCCCCTTGATTTTGGTCTGAAATCCTTGTATTTGGCATGTCTTCATCAACGCAACTCGTCCCAAAGTTTCCAATGGATTCTTCTGAAATTTGGTACACATGATCGGTACCATGTGTAGATGTGCACAAACTTTTTTCGACCCGATTCAATATTTTCTTGAGTTACTCCCCTTGATTTTGGTCTGAAATCCTTGTATTTGGCACCTACTGTCTTCGTCGTGAATGCAACTCGTCCCAGAGTTTTCAAATAGATTTAAATTTGGTACACATGATCAGTATCATGTGTAGATGCGCATGAACTTTTTTCGAACCAATTCGACGTTTTCTTGAGTTCCCCCCCCCCCCCCTTGATTTTAGTCTGGAATCCTTTTATTTGGCACCTACAGTCCTCCTGAACGAAACTCATCCTAGGGGTTTCATTGCATTCTTTTGAAATTAGGTACCCATGATTGGTGCCAAGTGCACATGTGCACGAACTTTTTTCAAATCGATTCGACAGTTTCTTGAGTTACTCCCCATGATTTTGGTCTGAAATCTATTATTTGCCACCTACTGTCCTCGTAAATGCAACTCGTCTCACACTATTCTATGGATTCTTTGAAATTTAGTACATATGATCGGTACCATGTGTAGATGTGCACAAACTGATTTGAGCTGATTCGATGTTTTCTTCAGTTACTCCCCTTGATTTTGGTCTGAAATCCTTGTATTTGGCACCTACTGTTATTTTGACCCCATTCATCAGGCTGATGAGCTTACATTTGCAGCTTATAGTAACCAAAATTTTGTTTTAAAGTTACTGATGCATACATAAGCTCATAACCGGGGGTGGGGGAATATGCACCCCCACAGAGTAAGAGTAACTGGAGTTCCAGAAAGGTTCATTTGTATGGTTAACCTTTGTCTATAACAACATTCAGGAGATAAAAATGTTGTTTATCGACTGTATTTTTGAGTTCAATTGAACTCTTGTATACTTATGGACGAAAACGGCACATAAAATGTTGATTTGAAAGTTTTGATAACCTGCCTAGTGATACATTTAGCTACAGTTTCTTATTAAGATGAATCACGCTGGATTATATCTTTGTAACAGCTGGTACTTACGCTGGCATTGCTGTCGGAGCCCTGGCAGCGCTGATAACTGTGGTTATCGTCTTCGTTATTATATTCAGGTAAGTTTGAAATAACACAAAATGGAACATTTCTCTATGAGCCGTTTGGGCAGTCCAGCTAAGCACGGTTGTTGTTACTATACTACTTCTTCAAAGAGACCTATCAGACAAAAACTTGCTCTTACATCAACTAACCGATGTGGGTCCTTTGTTATGATCATTATGCGAACAACTCATGCCGTTATTGTCTTACATCTTCCAGCAACAAGACCTTGCAATTATCGGTATGGATATATACTAAACATAATGGATAATTTACGCATAAGAAAATTTACCACTTAAGGTTGAGACCGACATCTCTTTTTCAACATATAATTTAATTGAAACGTTTTTATATGAATTATTACTGTCGTAAACACCAGAAAAGTCAGCGGTCAACTTTCTATGGATGCCTATCAACATGGGATACACCTCGTCTACGACTAACACAGAAATGATAGAGAAATGGAGAAAAGTAACCATCAAATTTGATTTTTTGATGGAAATGGACATAGATTTCCTCTAAATTGAATAAGGTCATCAGGTTACCGTTAGTTTTCTTCCGAAAGCACGAATTTTTTTAACATTTTCAAATCTATTCTTCAGTTGAAATTATTTTGGTGAATACATGTTCGCTTGGATTGTTCAGGCTGACTGAATCGCCTGATTGCGTGGAGATCCCTCCAAGCTGGCAACTCACAACTGTCTCAAAAAATCACCGCGGGGGTTCATTACTATCAGTTAATAAGCCATTATCTGTTCCCTGATTCCATTACTTGATTTTCTCCAGGTTTATAAATAAAATTTCTGGAAAACTATTCACCCTGCGGGTTCCAAATTTGGAATGGTAACTAGCTCAAGAAAAAAGACGTGTCTCGGTTTTCTAATTCTTCTTTTGTTTGCTGAGATAAATGGTCAGAGTGTGACCATTGCATTTATCCAGTTTTGTTTACGTTTTGTACGATAAGGCGAGTTTTTAGCCTTTTCGTGGTGCGGTTGAAATAAAAAATAAAAATAATTGTGTTTCAATGTAACGGCAAGAGAAAATATATGTACACAATACGTAAAAGTTCTAGCTCGATTGCGTTTTAATTATAGCTATGACATGAAATTGAAATCCGCAGTATGCGCTATTTCGTGAAAAGAAAAAAACGAGTCTAAATCGAGTGATTCAAGCACACATTTAGACATCAAGGACCCCTTGCACCAAAGCGCCATTTAACCTGGAGATGTGCGGTGGCATTAAATCTCCACTTTTTAGGGTATATATTTTTTTTTCGATTTCAACCGCACCACATATAGGCCGAAATCCCGCCTTACCGTATCATCTCCTTTGAAAAGAGGCGGCAATGATATTTTGCTGAAGGGTTGTTCTACTCGACAGAGTTAACAATTTAATGTTTGAAAGGACAAACATTTTAATTGGAATACCTTTATACACAAACACTATATTTCCATATATGTAATCGCAGACAGATAAACTAATAATACCTGTATAAACTAATAATATATATTTAACAGTATTTTCGTTAACTTGGAATTACACTGTCTTAGCATAGCACAGATTCTAGTGCAGAAAATTAGTCGAGTGCCGAGTGGGATTTGAACAAGCGACCCCAAGACTAAGGCCCTTACTCTGATTAGATCGCGAACATTTTGTGCTGGCGATTGGGTGCCTTACTCTAAGGGTCGCTGGCTCGAATCCCGCTGGCCACTCGACCAATTTTCTGCATTAGAATCTGTGCTATACTAAGATAGTGTGATCCCAAAATAACCCAAAATACTGTTATACGATCACTTTCTAAATGACAAAAAGCATCTTCCAATATGTTCATATTGCTCACCATAAAACGACAAATGTCAGCGAGTGTGTGAAAATCCGCTCGTGTGAGCAACAATCCCTTAATACTTATCCAATGTTTTGCGTTCCATTAAAGGCGCAGGCGAAGACCAGAGGTTAATAGACCTATAGTTGATGATCCATCCGGATTATATGTCAATAGCACGTTTCATGCAGAACACAGGAGCTCACCCAACAGAGCACAGGAACCCGAGTATACCGAGGTTGAGAATGGAAGACATGGTGACGGAGACGAAATATATGATCACATAAGTAACCAAGGAGATGACTATGAAAACAATCCAGATAACAGAGTGTATACTCCTATAGTTGGAAGTACTCATCTGCGGGAAAACGACAATACTTATGCAAGAATATCTGAGAGCAATATCGAAAACCCTGACAAGAGAGTTTACATGGATCTGAGAACATAAATTTGAATTTCCGGGACACTTAAATATTCTTTCCGACGAGTTCGCTCCTATGCAACTTGACGAGATGCTGGATTGTGTAGACGAATGGGACACCTTTCATAATATCATAATTCTACCCAGTTATTTTCTAACAATGAACAAACAAGCTTGTTTTTAATATCATTTTTATTACATTTTATATTTCTGGTTACATTCATACAATACAATGTAATATAATAATAACTCAATACCATTGTAGATAATTATTCTATTAGAAAATTATGTACATACTACTACCATATTTCAATTATCACTCTTTACTCCCACATAGTGCCACTCTCACAGTCATACCTTTCATGTACCCCATGTATTCCAAATTTCTAGCATAACACAAAGTTAGTCCAGTGTTTTAAAATAATTTTCAAATAAACACCATCTTTTGTTAAACATACGGATATTATTCGTGATATTGGCGATATATTTTTCTGCTGTGTAGTTATTGACAAAAATATTAATAAGTGCCTTAATATGAACACGCTTCTCAGGTCTAGTTTTAAAGATATATTTCTTTGTTAACAACATGAATGTGTTCATTTGATACTGGTCTTTACCCCAACCCAGAATTATTTTATCGTCGGATATCTGTCACCTCATCTTTGCCGTTTTCTGGAGCCATTTTTCCAAATCTTGTCAAAGTGTTTTCACTTTGGAGCAGTTTATTAAGAGATGCTCTAGGGTCTCAACCTCAGCAGTTCCACAGTAGTCACAGATATCGTCGTCTATAAATTCAAATTTTTTTCAGAAAAGACTTTGTGGCGAGAATTCTATGTAAAGATTTATATTGGAAATCTCTCAGAGCTGTATAATTAGTGCAATGGAATGTTGAGGCATAGACATTTACCCAATTTATTTTCCTTTCCCTGTCTAAATAACTCTCCCATTTCTGCATTGAATTTGGCGAACAATACTGTTCATTTTTTCACATATCATAAAAGCATCTACCTCCCTTTTCTTGCCTTACCAAGGTTTGAAAATAAATAGTTAGTATGGGGGATTCCTTCTGTGCAGTGCAGAACTCTGTTTTAATTCGTTTCAACCTGTCCTTAGCTATATTGTTAATAAGTCGATTATAGTCCAATTAAGTACCATTTATGTTACCGTAGACATTTTCATCAATTCAGAGAAATTTAAAATATTGTCATTGGAGTCAATTAAATCTCGTATATATTTGATTCGCCTGTTATACCAGTTTCCGATAAAATATTTTGGGTGCTCAAAATTTGAATTATACCAAATTGGTTCGTTAAATATATCCGTCGCCTGTCTTATGTTTATTTGTTTCTGGAGAACACCCCAAGCATTGAGTACATCTTTTCAGAATGGATTATTGATTTTCTGCATAGCTTCCACGTATTCTGCTCCCGCATTACAGAGTTTTTCAAAGATTTCCGATTCAAATAATTGTTTCCATTTTTGACTCTTAAATATTAGACGCCGCATCCAAGAGATCTTGGAAGATTGAATGAATGGTAAAAGATTGATCATTCTCAAGCCTGCAAACTTGTAGTCACGTGTTATTATAATTCTTTTAATTTTATCGAGTCCATCGTTGCACAAGAATTTGTACAGCAATGAGTTGAGATCTTTTGTGACGTTTTCATGTGGGTTTGGCAAGGCAAGGACAAGGTGTATCAATTTAGATAGAGCAAGTGTTTTTATAATTGTAATTTTACCCAATAGTGTGAGATTTCTGAGCCTCCATTTCTGAAGTTCTTTCTTCGGATCATTCAATTTGGCGAGATAGCTGATCTTTCAGATATCGCGGATATTGACTGCGAAGAAGTTGATACCCAATACAGTAAAGTCATTTACCCATGCAGTCAAGCTTTATTTCAGCGCAAAGCTTTAAATTCGAATCAGATAGGGATCCTATCCAAACAGATTTCATTCTCTCAATATTAATTTTAAGGCCTGGATATCTATAAAATAGGGTAATATATTTTATTGCCTCATTTAAGGAGTCTACTGAACCGTCAAGAATTAGCTGAGTGTCATCGGCGTATTGACTGATCTTAAACGCGGTTCCGCCAATATTTATTCCATTAATATTTTTATTATTTCTGATCATACTGCAGCGCATAACAGAAAAATATACGGCGAACTTGGGTCTCCTTGCCGACAACCACGATGTAATGTAAAGAATAGATAGCGATTACCATTCTGAATGACACAAGTATTTATATTAGTGAAAAATAATTTAATCCATTTTTGAACAAACAAGCTTAATTAATTATCCATCATTCTGCTTTTTGACATGCAACCCATGGAGTACAAGCAAGCAACCCACTCGATGTTTGGCATTCTGTTGTGAGAATAGTTTAGCTTGCACACTAAGTCCCTCTCAGACTCGTTCCAGTCTATTTGTTTTCTGTTAAAATCGCAAGTTATCAAGTTATGCGTACGTGCATGAACATTTCTGCGCAACCAGTGAATCCAATGTGAATCCAGTGAATTTCCGGGACACTTAAATATTCTTTCCGACAAGTTCGCTCCTATGCAACTTGACGAGATGCTGGATTGTGTAGGCGAATGGGACACCTTTCATAATATCATAATTCTACCCAGTTATTTTCTAACAATGAACAAACAAGCTTTTTTTTATATTATTTTTATTACATTTCATATTTCTGGTTACATTCATACAATAATATAATAATAACTCAATACCATTGTAGATAATTATTCTATTAGAAAATTATGTACATACTACTACCATATTTCAATTATCACTCTTTACTCCCACATAGTGCCACTCTCACAGTCATACCTTTCATGTACCCCAATGTATTCCAAATTTCTAGCATAATACAAAGTTATTCCAGTGTTTTAAAATAATTTTCAAATAAACACCATCTTTTGTTAAACATACGGATATTATTCGTGATATTGGCGATATATTTTTCTGCTGTGTAGTTATTGACAAAAATATTAATAAGTGCCTTAATATGAACACGCTTCTCAGGTCTAGTTTTAAAGATATATTTCTTTGTTAACAACATGAATGTGTTCATTTGACACTGGTCTTTACCCCAACCCAGAATTATTTTATCGTCGGATATCTGTCACCTCATCTTTGCCGTTTTCTGGAGCCATTTTTCCAAATCTTGTCAAAGTGTTTTCACTTTGGAGCAGTTTATTAAGAGATGCTCTAGGGTCTCAACCTCAGCAGTTCCACAGTAGTCACAGATATCGTCGTCTATAAATTCAAATTTTTTTCAGAAAAGACTTTGTGGCGAGAATTCTATGTAAAGATTTATATTGGAAATCTCTCAGAGCTGTATAATTAGTGCAATGGAATGTTGAGGCATAGACATTTACCAAATTTATTTTCCTTTCCCTGTCTAAATAACTCTTCCATTTCTGCATTGAATTTGGCGAACAATACTGTTCATTTTTTCACATATCATAAAAGCATCTACCTCCCTTTTCTTGCCTTACCAAGGTTTGAAAATAAATAGTTAGTATGGGGGATTCCTTCTGTGCAGTGCAGAACTCTGTTTTAATTCGTTTCAACCTGTCTTTAGGTATATTGTTAATAAATCGATTATAGTCCAATTAAGTACCATTTATGTTACCGTAGACATTTTCATCAATTCGGAGAAATTTAAAATATTGTCATTGGAGTCAATTAAATCTCGTATATATTTGATTCGCTTGTTATACCAGTTTCCGATAAAATATTTTGGGTGCTTAAAATTTGAATTATACCAAATTGGTTCGTTAAATATATCCGTCGCCTGTCTTATGTTTATTTGTTTCTGGAGAACACCCCAAGCATTGAGTACATCTTTCCAGAATGGATTATTGATTTTCTGCATAGCTTCCACGTATTCTGCTCCCGCATTACAGAGTTTTTCAAAGATTTCCGATTCAAATAATTGTTTCCATTTTTGACTCTTAAATATTAGACGCCGCATCCAAGAGATCTTGAAAGATTGAATGAATGGTAAAAGATTGATCAATCTCAAGCCTCCAAACTTGTAGTCACGTGTTATTATAATTCTTTTAATTCTATCGAGTCCATCGTTGCACAAGAATTTGTACAGCAATGAGTTGAGATCTTTTGTGACGTTTTCATGTGGGTTTGGCAAGGCAAGGACAAGGTGTATCAATTTAGATAGAGCAAGTGATTTTATAATTGTAATTTTACCCAATAGTGTGAGATTTCTGAGCCTCCATTTCTGAAGTTCTTTCTTCGGATCATTCAATTTGGCGAGATAGCTAATCTTTCAGATATCGCGGAAATTGACTGCAAAAAAGTTGATACCCAATACAGTAAAGTCATTTACCCAGTCAAGCTTTATTTCAGCGCACAGCTTTAAATTCGAATCAGATAGGGATCCTTTTCAAACAGATTTCGTTCTCTCAATATTAATTTTAAGGCCTGAATATCTATAAAATAGGGTAATATATTTTATTGCCTCATTTAAGGAGTCTTCTGAACCGTCAAGAATTAGCTGAGTGTCATAGGCGTATTGACTGATCTTAAACGCGGTTCCGCCAATATTTATTACATTAATATTTTTATTATTTCTGATCATACTGCAGCGCATAACAGAAAAATATACGGCGAACTTGGGTCTCCTTGCCGACAACCACGATGTAATGTAAAGAATAGAGAGAGATTACCATTCTGAATGACACAAGTATTTATATTAGTGAAAAATAATTTAATCCATTTTTGAGCAAACAAGCTTAATTAATTACATCATTCTGCTTTTTGACATGCAACCCATGGAGTGGGTTGCTAATACACAAGCAACCCACTCGGTGTTTGGCATTCTGTTGTGAGAATAGTTTAGCTTGCACACTAAGTCCCTCTCAGACTCGTTCCAGTCTATTTGTTTTCTGTTAAAATCGCAAGTTATCAAGTTATGCGTACGTGCATGAGCATTTCTGCGCAACCAGTGAGCTGATTGGCTGAAAGCTGACTGGTATAATCTGATCTCTTTCATTCATATCCATTAAATATCATACCTGGCCTTTAGGCTGTCTGCACTTGTTAGATCTGCGTAGCTAAGTGAAGAGAACCGGGCGTAGTGACGATACATTCTAATAGGAACAGTCTTCAGACCCCGTCGCTATATAGCTGAAATATTGCTGAACGCGATGTTAAACCTTAACGCGGGACTTGCACAATACACGGTTCCTGCCTCGGCCGTTACGATCGCCTTAGTCTTTATTTTCGTTTTATCTCACTTCTATCGTCTGCTAGGCACAGCTGAATAGGCTGGCCGATCGTTTCGCTTGGACGCGTAGCGGGCGATAACTCTCCGTAATAACCACCGCCCAGCCGCCAGGATCGCGGCGAACGACATTTCCCGCTTATCGATAAAAAACAACCGACATGGAAATCGATGTGAAAATAGCAGCTACTGCGTGTTTGCTTTAAGGTATGTGGTTGATTTATATGATTTTAAGTTCAATACTTGATATAATCGATAGAGACCTGTCGTAGTTTATTCGATTGTGCCGCCATATTCGTTAGCAATGGTGAAAGACAAATATGCCAAATATAAAACCGACCCGTGGGAAATAGTATAAACGTTTCCGTTCCGGGTCGTTTATATTTTGGAAACGTTCAAGGAGTTCCCGTAGGTAAGCAAACCCTATATCGCGAGATATCATGCAGGTAGTTGTCATTTGAACTCCGCTAAAGTCAATAAATACCGCGACGTCGGCATTAGCTGAAATGGGTTTAAATGTGTATTCATGCCAGCATGCTGTACAGGGGAGCTCCAACCGTTAGATCTCAGCAGGAATGGAGCTTTCAAAGCCGCTCTGAAAGACCAGCTCAGTGCCTAGCAGACGATAGAAGTGGGATAAAACGGAAATAAAGACAAAGGCGATCCTAGCGGCCGAGGCCGAAACCGTGTATTGTGCAAGTTCCGCATTCTCTTACTCTCTCTCCCTCTCTCTCTCTCTCTTCAGACCCGAAAACTCAGTTTCATGATTCGACAATTTTCAAGGAATTTTAGATAAAGTATAACTCAGCTCGGCAAAGAACTTATTATTCTTGGAGATTTCAATTGTGGGTTTCTCAGAACTTCATCTTTTGCAAGAAAGTTAATTCAGAGGACAAAGGATTTACAACTCCACCAACTGATTAAAGGTACGACAAGAGTTAATACCTTTATCGGAGTCATTAATTGAGCTTAATTGAGCCTATATTTTCTTCCAACAAGATTCCATAACTCATTCGGGATTTATTTCCACTGGAATTGCGGATCATCCACTACGGTTCTTTACGGGGAAGGCTAAGATACCGTCAATCCCCTAGTCCGTCATTCATTATTCTGCCGTCGTGAATCAAAGAATTTCCGCGTCCATAATCCAAAGACCAACAATCACAGTATACATAGACATAGGCTAGTTTCCTGCAAGAGAGCAGCGATCAACAGTTTTCAATGATGCCGGCAAGTCATCAGGATGTTCCAAAACTACGAAATCGGTATCGATAATCAGTATTCTTAATCCATATGATTCTCGTGGTAATGTCGTTATCTGAAGAATGATGTGTCTCAGTCACGCTTTGATTGTAGATGTTCATATGAACATCATGGCGTTCTTAAAGTACGTGGGTTAATAGGGCCCCTAGCACCTGGTTAAGCGGAGTTAGACAGAAGTACGAAATGTACCGCCATAAATCTTGCCGGCTACGGTCGTATTTCGCTTTCGGCCTGCGATCGCCAAATTTGAGAAACTTGGAGTGGAGGCACTTGGTTGCATAGCCCTCTTTTTTTAAGTTTCTGCAACAATGATTTGTGATATTGGTTAAAATCGTCACATTTAACACAGGATCTAGCAAATGCTATTAGGCGAGATATGCATATGCCATATGCCGGTCCCACTGCAATATTGATGTCCAGAAAAGAATAGTGTTCGATGTCGAATTGGTAATCATCTCTTTTGTCGTAAAGTCGAGGAGAGAGAAGCCCTGCTTCATTTTTATAGAGATATACGTCTAGACGTATACATATAGTCATATTCATAAGAGAACAGATATAGATAAACCAAAAGGGGTGAACAATTTGTACCCATTGGAATATCTATATGCTGTTGATATATTGTGTGGCCAATTTTTACATACATATTATTAATGAGAAATTCAAGCAACTCTATACACAAAGAAACTTCTCATGAATGATATCCTTGTATGTAGTAGAGCTAAAGAATGCTTTATGGCTTCTGACATTAATTTACCGGCGGTCAGTTTTCTTGAATACAGATACTGTCAATAAGGTTCTGATGAGGGATTGTAGTATACAGAGTCGAGCAAAGTAGTAGTAGCAAGCAAGTAGAGGGATTAGCGCCTCACTGCGCATGCGCAGAACTTGGTGTGACGTCACAATGGGGCGTGTGCGCATGCGTGAGTGATGTGTGGTGGGAGGTGGGACCAAGATGGCGGCCAGTTTTTGTGTCGTGTGTGGTGTGGGTCCAAGATGGCGGCCAGTTTTTGTGTCGTGTGTGATAGGAGGTGGACGAAGATGGTGTGGGTCCAAGATGGCGGCCAGTTTTTGTGTCGTGTGTGGTAGGAGGTGTGACCCAGATGGTGTGGGTCCAAGATGGCGGCCAGTTTTTGTGTCGTGTGTGGTAGGAGGTGTGACCAAGATGGTGTGGGTCCAAGATGGCGGCCAGTTTTTGTGTCGTGTGTGGTGTGGGACGAAGATGGTGTGGGTCCAAGATGGCGGCCAGTTTTTGTGTCGTGTGTGGTAGGAGGTGGGACGAAGATGGTGTGGGTCCAAGATGGCGGCCAGTTTTTGTGTCGTGTGTGGTAGGAGGTGTGACCAAGATGGTGTGGGTCCAAGATGGCGGCCAGTTTTTGTGTCGTGTGTGGTAGGAGGTGGGACCAAGATGGTGTGGGTCCAAGATGGCGGCCAGTTTTTGTGTCGTGTGTGGTAGGAGGTGTGACCAAGATGGTGTGGGTCCAAGATGGCGGCCAGTTTTTGTGTCGTGTGTGGTAGGAGGTGTGACCAAGATGGTGTGGGTCCAAGATGGCGGTCGTTTTTTGTGTCGTGTGGTGAGAGGTGGGTAGAAAAACGTATAAAAGATGGGGAGGTCACGTGATCAGTTCAAGATCTGACTTACCTGATGAGCCATGGCGGAGATCCAGCCCCATGCGACTCGCATTTTACAGTATGCCACCGTGGTGAATTCATTCACGGGTTACCGAGCAGTGGTCCGGTCCATGTTTGGAGATGGCGACGACAACGAGGGACGACGCCAGATCCTGAACGAGTTCACAGAAGCGGTCCTCCACAGAGTGCACTCGATGGAGAGGCGTGCCATCACTCACCACTACTGGACTATGACAGCCATCCTTGATGCTCGCGCTATGGACCAGGAGCGCTCACGCCGGAACCAGTGCCGGCTGGTTGGCCTCATACTAGTCTGTGCCTTATTGACCCTGGCGCTGTGATATTGACACTATAAATACGAGGGAAGAGACAGAGTGGGTATCATTCTCCGTTCGACATTGAGAGGAAGCATGTCATCACTCCAAGCCATCCTGACGCTTACACCCAATGTGAAGTTATACGTGTATGATGCTAAAGTGACCCTGGTCGAAGATTGTGGAAATATTTGCTTTGAGCACGCTGAGACTCTATCGGATAGGGTGACACTAGAGCGTGATGGCTGGACTAAGTTTAAACGGGTGTTGAGCGGAGAGTTAGACGGACACCTGATCCACCTGGACAAGGCCAACTACGTATACCATACTGCGCTCTACCCACGGGTGGGACGCTACCAAGAGCCGGCTCGAAGTTTCCTCCTAACTCCCTCTGTGGTCAGCCTTGGAGAAAATAGGCCCTCTGGTGGACCAGTTATTTATACCCGACGATCGATCACCCCACCAATTGGCATGGGCTCATGCTATCGAACACGCACTAGATGAACCTAATGAAAAAAAAAGCGGATGGAGAAAATACTATATGTACAGAATGCGCAGAGGCTGGAATGACAGTGTCACCTGATGAAGCCACCCACACACACATGACGGGCCAGAACGATGAAGAAGAAGAAGAAGAAAAAATGCGTGATGAAGCCGCGGGGCCAATGGCTGAACCCCATGAACAACTACATGAACCCGACGACGATGCCATTGATTACCCCGCTAGACTCAGTCAGCCCAATGACATGACCACCTGATCCTTTGATCCCACGGGGTTCTCCCTATAAATACGAGAGACAGTGAATTCTTGTACCATTCACGTACTGACCATGACGGAGCATATAGTACTGGCGTATTTCAGCTTGACCCCCGAGGTTTTCCTGCACGTGTATGCGGATAAGGTCGATATCATGGAGGAGGTGGTGGGAGACACGGACCCTACACAACCGTGCCCGGCTCACATTCGTCTGTCCCGGGAGGGCTGGACCAAATTCAAACGGGTGTTGTCTGGTGAACTGGACGGCGACCTCATCCACTTGTGTCACGATGTGTACATCCGACGCGGCCCTTTCTTTGCTCAATTGGCTCGGCTAGATGGAGGTACAGTGCATTTTACCCTTCACCCTGATCTATGGTCTGCATTGGAAGATGCCGTGGTAGATGTGGATGAAGTGCTTATCAAGCGGTCATCAGACGAGTTGGACTGGTCATTGACCATGGCCACTGTGGAAGTCCACGAAGAAAATCAGAAAGAAACTCCGGCCCAAGATATACCCGTTATAAATAAACGATAGAGCCAGGGTCCATCATCATTTTGTCACCATGAAGCGCTGGGAGAAGGTGTTGGATAACTTATACTACAGTCCCGACAGTCCGGCAGCCTATAGTGCATTGTCGGCTCTCTATCGAGCGGCCAAACCCCAGGGGATACAACGTGCCCAAGTCCGAGATTGGTTAAGAAGACAAGACACCTATACCTTACATCGATCTGTCCGTCGCCATTTTCTACGGAACCGGGTCATCGTGGGAGGAATAGATGCCCAGTGGCAAGCGGATTTGGTGGATATGAGCGCCTTTGCCAAACACAACGATGAGAATCGGTATATCTTGACGTGCATCGATATCCTATCCAAGTATGCGTGGGTAGTACCCATCCGGACGAAAACGGGGGCAAATCTCATAGCGGCGTTCACAGACATCTTCAAGACCGGGCGCAAACCTTTGTATTTGCAAACCGACGAAGGCACGGAATTCCTCAACAGACCGTTCCAAGCCTTTCTCAAGAAACAGAAGGTGTTTTTCTTCCATACGTACAACGAGACCAAGGCTTCCGTGGTGGAAAGGTTCAACAGGACATTCAAAGGCCGCATGTATAAATATTTCACCTATAAGAATACAAGGCGGTACATCGATGTTCTCCCGAAACTGGTGAGGGGTTACAATCGAGTCTATCATCGAAGTATAGAGAGAGCCCCCATTACCGTGACCCAACGCAATGAAGCCCAAGTCCGGCGTGTCTTGTACCCCAGGCCATCGCAGCGAACGACGAAGGCGGTGTACAAGGTCGGGGACCCTGTACGGATCAGTAAAGTCAAGGGCAAGTTCGAGAAAAGTTACTTGCCCAACTGGAGCGATGAGCACTTCCTGATTAAACGGCGCCTACCCCGACAGCGGCGAGTCTATGAACTGGAAGATCTCCAAGGGGAAACGTTGCTGGGGACGTTTTACGATACGGAATTACAGCCTGTTGTAAAAACACAGCAAGACTACTACACGGTAGAGCAGATTTTGAAAACGGAACGTCGACGTGGCAAACTGTTTCATTTCGTAAAATGGCAAGGCTGGCCCAGTTCCTTCAATTCCTGGGTCGCGGCCAACCAGGTGAAACGACTATAAAGCCAGACACCACTGCCGTCCTCCTTCATTCCACATCCGACCCCAGTGCTATGGACCAACAGCAGCTGCCTCTGAAGACAGCATCTCGCAAAACGCGCAAAGTGCAAGTGGGCTTTGGGGTGCTATTGCTAACCCTGCTGAGTGTGTTGTACGCAGGTGTGTTTTACGACGTAACCTATGTTAGCACGTTACTTAACCAACTGAGAACACCAGGCACCAGCGAAACCGGTCTACAGAGAGCACCAGTCGTATCGAGCCCAGTCACCACCACCACCACACCCTGTGTACAAGCCACGTCGGGCTCTACACCTACACCAAGTACATCCACTACGTCTGAACACCTACCGGATTTCATCCCTCACAGTGAACCGACAACGACGACGACCACCCACGTTGTACCCACCCCCAGCACCATCCCTGAACGTGAACAGACAACGACGACCGACGTTGTACCCACCACCACTCCAGTTCACTCGTACGAAATTTACAAGAGCGTGTTACCACGACAACGGATAGACCTCAAACCATGGACCCTCGGTGGCAACATCCCTTCACCTGCGTCATCGCAGGACCGACGGGCTCCGGCAAAACGCACTTCGTCAGGAAGCTCCTTCAACACGCCGACAGCATGATCACTCCACCCATTGCCCGAGTCGTGTGGTGTTACGGAGAATGGCAGGAAGCGTATGCAGCAATGCCCCACATCACGTTCGTGGAAGGCCTACCCAACCTGGCCAATTTGGAACCCGACACCTTGGTGGTTCTGGATGATCTCATGGCGGAGACGGATGCACGGGTCACCCAACTCTTTACCAAAGGCAGCCATCATCGACGGCTCAGCATCATCTACATTGTGCAGAATCTGTTCAGTAAAAACAAAGAACATCGGAATATCAGCTTAAATGCCCACTACCTGGTGGTCTTCAAAAACCCGAGAGATACCACTCAACTGCTGCAGCTGGCGAGACAGATGTATCCCGACCGCACACCGTTTGCGTTGGAAGCCTTTAAAGATGCCACAACCCCTCAGCACGGGTATATGCTGTTCGACCTCAAGCAAGCCACCTCCGACCACCTTCGACTACGGACCGGCATCTTTCCCGGAGAGACCCACCACGTGTACATGCAAAAATAATGTAAACACACCCACAGTGGCGCCTCCAGCTGGGGTTTGTGTGTTTGATGATGGGGAATAATCAAAAGAATGAATACCACAGCAGGGTTGACTTTGTCTGCGAGGTGGATAAAAAGGGCAGAGTTGTGGGTTCTAGCATTAGTTGTACAGGATGTCTGAGCGAGTACGGAAGCACGCTCCCACGCTCCGTGTATTGAAGACGGCCCCACCCGAGTTAGTCCGAACCATTGTACGCGGTGCGGACCCTGACCTTGTACGCTGTCTGTGCGA